>JZKD02S1250247.1:64202-120807 GCA_000966675.3 Picea glauca
CAACCAACCAAACAACAACAAAAACCATATAAATATCTCAGTGAGAAGCCGATTTTTCCATAGACAGGATCTAGTCCCGCTGATAAAAGAAAATAATTTAATGAAAGACGCTCACCAATGGAAGCGGCCGTGATCCCAAATCAAGTTACAGAGACAAAGAAGCTCTTGGGACTTGGGCTTTTATAATTAAAAACAACCGCCCAGTCTTTCTCCTCCACAATCAAGAGATAAAGCGGTGTTGGGCAGGATTCACGAGCTTAGCAACAACGAGTGGCGTGAAATGGCGTGGAGGTTTAATTATCTGTGTGGGCCTCCTCCTCTGCTGATCCTCAATAATTTTCAAAACAATATATTGAGTCCAACTTTTCAATTAAACATCACCGATGTATTGCTTTTCTCTGCCGTGCTTTGCAAGTTCTCTCTGGTTTGTCGTTACTTATCTATATATATGAAGTAGAAAATGGTTGGTTAGGTTATTTGGTCTTGGTTCTCTCACCAGTGTCTTTTTAGACTTACTCAGTATTGAAAAAGTAAGATTCAAGATCATTTCTGGGTTAAATGTGAAACCTTCATAATGCAATTTCTACAGTCAAATAACCACATTGTCATATAAGAGTGAATCACAATTGCCTGCAGGCTGCAATAACATAACAAAACCTTAATCTGCTTAACAAAACCAATGCTTAATCTGCATGACCCCAGCAACTAAGGATATATTGGTTGATCCTCCACTTGTCTTAAAATACAAAAACTCATATCAGGAATTGGTCCTTTCAAGTCGGTATCCCAAGGCTGAGTTGGCCTGTATGAAAAACTTATAGATACAGGTCTAATCACAGCCCTGGCAAGAGGGGATGAAGACAAGAAGATATCAGAAGTGTGTATGATAGTTTTCCAGGAAGACCAGTAGATTTTCTCAAAGACAGATTACTTTAGAATGTATAATAGGTTTGTCTTATTAAGAGATTTTGGTTAAATTATTGTCCTATTTCGAAGCTCGATCACACAAAAATCATTGATGTGAATTGTGTCAGCCAAGACACTGATTATTGTCCACATTTTTTCCTTTGTCCTTTCTTAGGTTTAAAATTTATTTTATTATATTTTCAAGTGTTTTATTAAAAAAAATTGTTTTTTTTAATGTGTAAAGATTTTTGTAATAATATATTATATTTAGTTATCATTAATAATATAGATATGTTTTAATATTAAATTTATCAAATTTTGACAGGTGCAAATCTTATTTTTCAAGTAAATCTTATTTTGATATGTGGAATAAATTGCCTTATTCAATTTTTTTAGGGTATGATTGGTTGTAATGGAGATATTTTTATTTATATTTAATTTATTTTTGTTTAACTTGATTATTATGTGGACTATCAATTTTTTTTAGGGTTGTTAATTTTGCTTGATATGATTTGTTTTAATGTAGATAATTTTATTTATATCTAATTTATTTTTATTTGACTTGATTATTAGGTCAACAATGAAACATTGTTATTTAATTTTTTCACTAAACATGTACCTAGTCAAAGTTATACTGAAAATATAACACTAATATTTTGTGGAATTTTTTTAATGTATAAAGATCTTTGTATTAATATATTCTAAAAAATATATATTCAATTATCTTTAATCGTATAGATTTGTTTTAATATTGAATTTATCAAATTTAATTCTTTTATATAAATCCATGTCATAATGACATGAATGTTATATTATTCATTTGAAGGAATTCCATTTCAGTTATATTATTCATAATTGTATAATCTTTATGAAAAGAAACACTATAATATTATTGAGGGATTTCCTAAGCTCTTAATAGTCATCATATACATGTATTATTAGACATTAGACATAGAATGGATAAAGTTAAGTAAATATATATGAATGTATGTAATAAAGGATAAAAAACACCTAACCATTGATTAGTTGGAGCCGGTGCAACCCCTCCAACCATTTACCTATTGTATAAATAACTCTAAAGGAGAAATAAGAAAGAGGTTGGATATCCTTCTCCATATTTATCTCCTTCTTTCTTGGGATTATGTGTGTGTCTTGATGTGTTTAATGTGTCTCTCTTGAATGTCTTCTCTAATTCCTAAAACTATAACATTTTGGTTCAGTTGCAGTATAACTTGAAATTGGAAAAGATAAAAATTTAATCATTGAATTGTTTGATACGCTTGTAGAAATAAAGAAGCTTATGTTGAAGAGGAAATTAGAGTAGCCTTCTTCCTCGTGGGTGAGGGAAAGCTCAAGAAAATTTCTTTATAAACATTGATGACTATGTAAGATAAAAAAAAATTATTGCTCGTAATGATTTTACTATTCGTGGTGAAGTTGCTTCAAAGTTTTTAAAAAAATCAGGAATATATATTTATAAATCATGAGAGAAAGAAATTTACAAATTGAAATTTACAAGTTTGGGTTTAAGAGGATTACTATGTAAGATAAAAAAAAATTTAGTGTTTGTAATGATTTTACTATTCCTTGGTGAAGTTGCCTGAAAGTTTTTTAAAAAATCAGGAATATATATTTATAAATCATGAGAGAAAGAAATTTTGGGTTTAAGAGGATCACGAGTTGAAGTTTTTTTTGTCCTTGATTTGTTGTTAAGTATTCTTATGGAAAGAAAACGAAGATTAAAAATACGGTATAGTACTTATATCATTGTTCTCAGTGAATATTTATCTCTTTTAAAATAAATAAATAAATCAATAAATAAATTATTGATGATTTGTGAAATAACTTGCAAATAAAATAATTGGGAAGAATCTTGGTGTAAAAAGAAAAGAGATGAAAAAAAAGAAAAAAAAACTTTGTTGCCTAACATGTTGGTTTCTTCAAAAAGTGTAAAGTTGATAGTTAAGAGAAGAGAAGAATTGCATGATGTATTGGAGGTGCCCGCAATCTACGAGTAAAAAGAAGATTAGATTTGGTATGGTTGTTGATTATTGTTTTCACATTAAATATGGGTTGCAAAATTAAATATGAATTGCAAAAAGAAGTTGGCTATTGATAATTTTGAGAGAAATTGTAAGAAGGAAACTGTTAACACATAGAATTGTAGGGGTCAAAAATTCATTTCAATTTTTGTTTGCCACTAATCGAGCATGTAGCAGGTCCACCAAGTCCTTTGTATGGACATTTAACTTCCGCAGAAAAATGCAGAAATTCAAGAGCAGTCCATTTCGGGCTTGAAATACAAGCAAACAAACAAGTTCATTTTTCAACTGCGGAGATCCAATAGGCCACTCTGATCAGCGGAGTGCATTCATTCTAAAGGTCAAAGTTGTGTAGGGTTTAACATCTTAAGTGGACCGTTGAAGTATTTGAGCCCCAAAACGCCAAAGCGTCAGAGTGCCACGTCACTCTGGGCCTGTACTCCTCCAAAGGATTTTACACTTCATATTCAATGAACCGTCGAAGAACAAAACCCCAAAGCGTCGAAGTGACACGTCACTTCGGGCCCGTACCACTTCGGGGGTTTTCATACTTCACATTCAAAGAACTCTCGAACCCCGAAGTGTCGAAGGCACATGGCACTCATCCATCGAGGACACTTGGCACTTATCTGTCACAGACACATGGAATTCATCTAGCGCTAACACATGGCACTCATTTCAGGAACCTTTGGACATGTCATCTATTCATTTTCGAGTGACACATTTCATTCTCTTTTGTGACACATCAGCAGCTATGATGTCATACGATGTCGTGCCACCACGTCATTTCGGACCCGTACTACTCTGGGAGTTATGCAAACTTTGCATGCAGAAGCCCCTAAACTTTGAAATGTCGAACTGATGAGAGATTGCCACATCAGATCTGAGAGAAAGTCACTTCAGGAGATAATTCATGCTCCACGAAATTAGCGCCATCATTAGATATGGTAAGTGGACTTCTAATTTGGCAGGCACTTATTTTTATCCTAAGTTATTAGCGGAAGTGTAAGGATTAACTCTCGCACAGGTTTCATCAGCGACATCTTCATCTTCTAGATCAGACGGTCCTCGGCTCATTTCGAACCCCCCCGACCTTTCTACCTTTAAAGGCGAGGGGGTTCGAAAAGTGGTTTTCCCCTGCCTCGGGCCTGACATACGTGGTTCCTCCTCATCATTTTGGACCTTTCCCTCCTATTTCAACTTACCACCTCGCCCCTTGCTCCAATACCACTCACGCTCTCACTTACACATGTCCTCCACTCACCCTACTGTGTATCTACTCCTCCTCTCATCACATGACACCTGTTTTCCACTCCCTACACATCACCTCCCACATATATTTCTTCTCCTCTCATCATGCACCATCTATCTCCACATACCATCACCTCTCTGCATTCACTCATCCAATCTCCCCATTGGACACTGATTCCACATCCTCCATTTCATAACCAGTCACGACTTTCCTCCATGATCATCTGGCAAACACATGTTCCATAAAAGAGTCGCGTTGAGTTAGGCTAACGAAATACCAGTGCCACCATCCGCTTTTGATTGCAAGATGTTTTCCAGCACAATAATCCAAAGGCAGAGATGGCAAAGGAATCAACATGAAGGAATAATAAGCAGAGGAGATGCACCCAAGTGACAACACTTCATGACATTTATTTTTGTTAGATTTGTTACCAACAAGCTCGCTGGTTCTAGCAGTCTATTAGACCCACATGTACAGATGTTAGACTAGGATTTTTTTTTTTTTTGGAGAATCTTAGGCTAGAGAGGTCAGCTCACATATGAAGCTTTTATCTATTGTTTTTGTTATAAATACATCATAAAAATGTTATGTTAGGGTCGGATGGTTTAGCAGAGCTCCCTATTTTGTAATATTTTTACTAACATAGCTATACTCTGGTTTATGTAATAGGATCTGAGATATTTTGATTAATAGAAGTCAACCTCTTTCCATTATCTTGTTTCTTCTTACTCTGAATGCTCATTATTGGAGGATCCTTATGAGATGTTATAGTTTTGTTATAATGGAGGTTTGATTATGATTCTACTGTAAATGTTTTCAGGGTTTTAAATTTTAGTTTCAAGAGGATCTTGTGACTCATCTTTTTCTTCACCTAGCTACTAGAAGGCCTGATGCTTATAGCATACTTGTTCATCCTTATCACCAAAGTATTCCATCTACTCACATTTATCCTTAAACCATTGACTGAAGTTAATTAAAACCTCATCTTCTTATGCATACCAGCGTAGTTTTTCTATGTTGAAACATTGTTATGCTGAGTTTTGTCCATTCGACCTTTTATCATTAATCTACATATACAAACCTTTTTGAAGGGTATTGGGCTTATCCTCTCGCAATATGAGGGTAAATCTCAGTGATAACATTCTTGGCATCATTGTCGGCGAAGAATTTGAGCAGATTGAAAATCCCCCTGGGAAGAACAACATTGCACAACTCCAGCTTTAGATGGTGACTGAAGTTGGACACCTTCAAGATTACACATTCACCATGGAAACTCCATTGTTCAGAACCTATTGGTGAGTCCACTGAAATGAGACAAATTAAATGGCTATCAAAGCTATCCTGGCCAGGAGGTTTTCCCCACTCAATTTATCATCCATAGTTGGTTATCCACATCATGTGCCTCAAATTGATAAATGGCAAGATCTGCTGCCAAGATTTTATGAAGGTAAGAATGACATCCATGTTGATCATTTCAAAGATTTTCATGCTTTGATGCAGCAGTTTGACATCCAACATGAAGACATACATATGAAGTTGTTTATGTACTCTCTTCAAGGAGATGGTCATATTTGGTATCAGTCTCTTGAAACTTATAGCATTTCTTCACTCAAAGAGTTTCATGTTGCTTTCAATATTCATTGTCAAAAGTTTTATTCCTCTGAGTTAATTTGTCATAGCTACTGTGAGAAGTATAAAGACTGTGTTCAGGATACAATTGATTCTTATGAAGGTTTTGTGAATGAATAAGATTCCTTGGATGAGGAATCATCTCTTTCTCTTAGATGTTCATCTACATCAAATGAAAATTTTGTTTGTTATTTTAATAAGGGAAATGCAGAAATCGAATCTGTTCTCGAAACTGATACTCTTTATAACTCTGTCTCTAAAAGACTTAGATATGAGCAACCTATCTTTGAATCATATGATGATGATAATATTTCTTCCTAGATTGAATATTGAAAGGCATCATGTTTTTAACAATGAAGAACAATTTTCTCATGTTGGGAAGAAAATATCTCTTGATATATCATTTGAGACTCCTCATGTATTTGATCATTATGGAGACAGTGATAAAGATGTTGAGGTGTTTTTTGTCCTGGAAGAAAAAATCAATAGCATCCAACCTTCTAATGAAAATGAAAACTTTACCAAGAGAAGCATGTTAAAGAACAACATCCATTCATTGATATACATGAGGAGATTTCTTGCAATCATCTAGCATATGTTTTCAGAGAAGAAAAAAGGAAAGTAGATCAACATCCTGCATCATCCATTCATTCACTTGTACTTGCAACAAACATTCAACCATATGTGAGAAACTATAAAGCAAAGCATGTTTTTTGCTATCAACCCAGTAAGTTTTATCACCCATTTTATGACCCTGTAGGGGAGTACATGGAGTTGCATTTCCTCAATGTATTGAAGCCTTCAAGCTTTGTCATACCTTCAACATTGGGAGGTATTTTGAAAAATGTAACTAATTTGTTGTCATAGTTTTATTATCTATGGTTGATCAGTGGCAGAGTAAGAAATTTTTCAGTTAGGAAGTTACTTGAGTGGCTCTGGTGGAAGTTTGTTTTCACCTAGCCTATTGTAAAAAATTAGTTAGTTTAGGATTGTACATAAATAAACTCCATCTGGAGCATGTTTGTTTATTTTCTCTTTGTAAGTAGAGTAGTGTACATGTCAGACTGTTGTCTTCAGCAAAAGGTATTTGAGCTTGACCCCATAGCCCTAGGATAAGACATTGAAGCTGCATGTTCTTGGCAGCTCACAGGGAGCATGTCATACCCTATGAAGCCAGATGTTAACACATAGAATTGTAGGGGTCAAAAAGTCATTTCAATTTTTGTTTGCCACTAATCAAGCATACAGAAGGTCCACCAAGTCCTTTGTATGCACAGTTAACTTCCACAGAAAAAGGCAGAAATTCAAGAGCAGTCCATTTTAGGCTTGAAATACAAGCAAACAGACAAGTTCATTTTTCAATAGTGGAGATCCAACAGGCCACTCAGATTGATAGAGTACGTTCATTTGGAAGGTCAAAGTTGCACAGGGTTTAACATATTAAGCGAACTACCGAAGTACCGGAGCCCCAAATCACTGTAGTGCCACGTCACTCTAGGCCTGTACTCCTCTGGAGGATTTCATATTTCATATTCAACGAACCATCGAAGCTTGAAACTCCGAAGAGCCAAAGTGACACGTCACTTTGGGGGTCTTCATACTTCAAATTCAAAGAACTACTGAAACCTAAAGTGTCGAAGGCACGTGGCACTCATCCACCGAGGACACTTGGCACTTATCTATGAGAGACATGTGGAATTCATCCGACGATGACATGTGGCACTCAGTTCAGGCACCTTTGGACCCATCATCTATTCATTTTCAAGGGACACGTGTCATTCTCTTTTGTGACATGTCAACAGTTGTGACGTCATATGACATCGGGCCACCACGTCATTTCGAGCCCGTACTACTCCTAGAGTTATGAAAACTCTGCATACAGAAGCCCCCGAAATCCGAAATTCCAAAGTGACGAGATAATGCCATGTCAGATCCAGGAGAAATTCACTTCGGGAGATAATTCATGCTTCGTGAAATTAGCGCCATCACTATATATGGTTAGGGGATTTCTAATTTGGCAGACATTTATTTTCATCCTAAGTTGTTAGTAGTCGTGTAAGGATTAACTCCTGCACAGGTTTCATAAGCGGCATCTTCATATTCCATATCGGACGGTCCTTAGCTCATTTTGGACCCCCCCCCAATATTTCTACCTTTAAAGGTGGGGGCGGGTCCGAAAATAGGTTTTCCCCCACCTTGGGCCCGACATACGTGGCGCCTCTTCATCACTTCATACCTTTCTCTCCTATTTTCGCTTACCACCTCGTCCCTCACTCCAATACCACTCACGCTCCCGCTTACACATGTTAGGGTCAGATGGTTGAGCAGATCTCCCTATTTTGTAATATTTTTACTAACAGAGCTATACTATGGTTTATGTAATAGGATCTAAGATATTTTGATTAATAGAAGTCGGTCTCTTTTCATTATCTTGTTTCTTCTTACTCTGAATGCTCATTATTGGAGGATCCTTATGAGATGTTACAGATGTGTTATAATGGAGGTTTGATTATGATGCTACTGTAAATGTTTTCAGGGTTTTAAAGTTTAGTTTCAAGAGGATCTCGTGACTGATCTCTTTCTTCACCCAGATTCTAGAAGGCATGATGCTTATAGAAGACTTGTTCATCCTTCTCACCAAAGTCTTCCATCTACTCACATTTATCCTTAAACCACTGACTGAAGTTAATTAAAACGTCATCTGCTTATGCATACCAGCCTAGTTTTTCTGTGTTGAAACATTTCTATGCTTAGTTTTGTCCATTTGACCTTTTATCATTATTCTACATATACAAACCTTTTTTATGGGTACTGGGCTTATCCTCTCGCAATCTGAGGGTAACTCTCAGTGCTAACAAAAACTTCGTGGAAACTACAAATATTCCTTAAAGCATAGGATTGGTTGAGTTTCCAAAATATAATACTTGGGCATGAATTTAGGTGCATGCACACAATGGGTATTTAAAATCAAAACCATATAAGAAACATTCCCTACATTGAAGAGAGGTGAATGAATATATTGTTTTTAACACTTTACAAAATTGAGGAGTTTGTTGAAAGTAACTTTTACATTGTTGAAAAGTTAAGTGCACATGTCATAATAGAATTTAAAGGTGCCAAATGACATTATTAAAAAGTTGGAGACTCTTTATAAAGGATGATGGTTAGATTTTATGTTATAAAGTCATCTATTTTATGTAAAAGGATAGATTGTAAAATGTATATGGAGTCAAATATGAAAGAAATGATTATATGAATGATAGTAGTCGTATTAGTAAAAAAACATATTGTCCGAGTATTATTTAATATTCAAAATAAAGGAGGGGATTAAATGTGAGTCTTCAAAGGTAGGCAATCCTCTCCACTTATTGTAATGTAAGTCAATTTCTCGTCAATAAGATCGGGTTCTCGGGTTCTCGTCGACATCAATGGATAACCAGTCAACATAATTCATAAAAGTATGGTACCAACAAAAGTGCTTTTTTTTTATTTGAGTCATAAGGAGTCCTCCTTCATGTAACATAAGATGATGACTCCATACATTCCAAATATCTGAAAAGAAGCACAACCATAGCAACAAAAAAATAAGATTGATGAGCAACAGAGAAGTGAGCATATAGCATTGGATTTGAGCACTTCAAAGAGCATTAATGATGAGCATGTTGGTAGCAGTTAAAGGCATTCAAGAAAGAGACATCAGAGAAGAGACACACACAAAAGAGCTTCAAAGACAAGATGATGATAGAAGAACTTTTGAACTGATTGATCGCATTGGTACAAAAGTTGCAGAATAGTTCCTTAAGTTGTGACCTCGAAATCCAGAAAGCAGAGAAATGGTAGATTAGTAGAGTGCAGAGTAAGACACTCACATGGGAAGATGAACCATCATACTACAAGTGTTGTGCAGGTGAGAGATGATCCCAAGACGATCCACTCACCACTTTGAAGGAACCAGAGAGAAAGGTGTAACAATATGATCAAGAGGACCATTGTTGGGTGGGAGCAAAGCACTACTTGATTGAAGACAAATGTCAAAGAGTAACAGGTCATTAGTTATCTGCACACTAGCTCGGGATGAGCAAGGTGTGTGCGGGGGATATGTTGATGGGGCCTCTTAGGCCCTAATAGTCATCACATACATGTATTATTAGACTTTAGACATAAAGTGGATAAAGTCAAGTAAATATATATATGAATGTATATAATAAAGGATAAAAAGCACCTAACGAATGATTAGTTGGAGCGGGTGCAACCGCTTCAACCATTTACCTATTGTATAAATAATATTAAAGGAGAAATAAAAAATAGGTTGTATATCATTTCTCATATTTATCTCCTTCTTTCTTGGGATTATGTGTGTGTCTTGATGTGTTTAATGTGTCTCTCTTGAATGTCTTCCCTAATTCCTAAGACTACAACAAATATCAACAATATTGAGATTTATGAGAAAAAACTCCATAATATCAACAATATTGAAAACATTTTTTTTTAATAATTTCAATAATATTATATTACTATCAAAGAGGGATTATTATTTAACACATGAAAAAATATTTGAAATATTTATTATTCAAGTAAATCTTATTTTAATATGTAGAATTCATTGCCTTATTCAATTTTTTTTTAATAGGATAGGCTAATTTTAGTTGATATGATTTGTTATAATGTAGATATTTTTATTTTTATTTAATTTATTTTTCTTTAAATTGATTATTATGTGGACCATGATTTTGTAAGGTTGTTAAATTTGATTGATATAATTTGTTTTAATATAGATAATTTTATTTATATCTAATTTATTTTAATTTGATTCGCCTATTAAATCAACAATGAAATATTGTTATTTGATTTTTTCACTAAATATGTGCACACTCAAAATTATAAATGTTACACAATCTAAGTTATAGAAAGCGTTTATATACATGCCCAACAATAATATCGTAAATAGGAATATAGAAGTGCAGTTTAAATAGGAAGACGAAGTAGACATTTTAAATAGGAATATATGAATGTAGTTTAAAATGGAGTATAATAATATATGATAAAAATAATAAAAAATTTAAATAATTTAAAGGATTAGTTTTATGGGTTGTTGTGACTTAATAGTGGACTCAATGTTGTTCAATATTTGGTAAGCTTCTTGTCAATAGATTTTAGTTCGAATTCTCTTAAGTGAGATGTACTTACTTATATCAACATATTTACTAGCACATCCATATAATTGTGGCTGATCAACGTCAAGGTTGATAAGATGAAAAGAATCCTTAAAAGAATATATTAAATTTTATTATTGATTAACAAATAAAAGGTTGAGCTTTATTTATTTGGTGTTAATATTTTAATTTCTGTTAATCACTTACGTGGCAATCAGTTAGCTATCAAAGTAATTTTAACACATAAACCGATGTCTTTATAATAGCTAGGAAGTTAATGATTGAAATCATAGCCATTTATTTTGTGTGACTACTAAGAATATTCCAGCCATGTTTAATCTTGTCCATAGAAAACTTATTAAGCACTAAACCCCTATTAAATCTGCCCATTATCAATAGGTGTACGCCTTTCGACGTAATTAAAGATGGTATTCACAAATTTTTCATCTTTGAGCTTTTTCTTGCTCTAGTTTTTTCATTAATATTTCTCTTAAGTGAGATGCTCTTACTTATACCAACATATTTATTAAAGATGTCATTCACAAATCTCTCATCTTTAAGCTTTTTTTTCTCTATTTTTTTCATTAATATTTATTTAAATGTCAATCATATTCCATTTTATTTTTATTACTATACTTTTCGTAATTATGAATTTTTTCTTTCCTTCAACCTAAAAAATTTGTAAACACTTCTCCACATTTTATAAATGGTGTCTAATAAAAATCCATAATGAGAACATCTAGTACTCAACCACTCAAATTAACACAACAACCTAATAATATATGTATACTTATTAAAATACTTGTACTTTGTCCTTAATTTTTCTTTATTTCTTTATTTTTTATTTCTTTATTAAAATTCAAAATATTTTAATAAATTTTAGTTTTTTTTTAAATTCTGTTATTTTTAATTTTGAACTTACGTTTTTTTAAGCTCTCATAAAAATGACGCTCTCGCAAAAATGATAGCCTCAAAAGAGTCAATAGGATTTTTTCATAATAACTCACTTGTAGTTTAAGAAAACACACACACATTATTTAAAAAGCGAGCACATATTTTAATAGTCTCTAGGACTCTCGAACCTGTGACTTGGACACAGGTAGATCTTTAAAATGTACACATGTTTTCAAAATGCACATGACTTACCTCATGTGTATGCATTATTTTGCACATTAAAAAATATTATATAAGAAATTACCATTTCTAAAATTATTAAATTTTTTTTATTTTGTCATAACAGTTTGATAAGAAATTACCATTTTTTAAATGTATTAAAATATTTTATATTATACATGCACATTAAAAAAATATTATATAAGAATTACCATTTCTAAAATTATTAAATTTTTATTTTGTCATAACATTTTGATTTAACAGTTATTTTTGGTGTTTTTAGAGTATTGGAAAGATTTTGAAAAGCTTTACAATGTTTTTGTCGTAAACATTTTATGTATTTGCACAACTTTAATATCATAAAGAAGAGCCACATAGTTGGTGGGTTCGAAACACATCGAATATGAAAAGTATCACAAAAAAACTACAAATCCAAATCTCAATATTGTTAACTCTGAATTTTCATCCCATGCTTAGATATATTTTGATAAAAAAAGAATCTCGTTAATCTCCACAATTTTTTGCTACTACATTTCTTCTTAGCACTTTTTGGGATAGTTGGAAATATCTTGTAGGGATCTAAAATTTTGTTATTATACTTTTACATGTTTACACATGTTTTTGTTTTTTAAAAGAATAAAAAATGATGTTTTGAAAAATATGATACACTTGTGAAGGTGATCATTTATTATATATCTATTAAAAAGTTAAAATTTAATCATGATATTTATCTTTTAAAGATGCTTTTCTAGGACCTTCTTACTCCTTATTGAGGCATTAAACCACCATATAGGCTTTATAGTGGGAGTATATGATATTGGAGTGGTTTACAAGTGTCGTTTTACACCCTAGGTATGGATCTCGGGTTACAAGCATTATTAGGAGGATGTATGCACCATGAATTGATCTTGGGCCCTTAACCATGTTTCAATGAGAAACAAAGGCATTAGGCCCCAAAATGAATCTTATAAGGCTTATGGGCTAAGAAAAAGGTCTTGAGTTACTACATATGCCCTCTAAAGGGGATCTTTGGCATCTAAGTGGGATACGAACACCATTAGGCATTTTTCTCTCCAGGGATGGATCTTAGGAACCATGGTTTGGGGAGGAAATCAAAGCCTTAGTACCCTTGACCTCAAACCACCACATAGGCCATCTAAAGGGGATATTTATCCTCCAATGGTGAATTGGGCACCATCAAAATGTTTTACACATAAGGGATGAGTCTCAAAGACTTCACCGTTAACATGACCAATAGAAGAAAGCAAGGAACTTATGTTGTAAATGAAGATTGCAGGGATCATGAGCCATGGACAAGGCCTAAAAATACCACATAGACCCTCTAAAGGGAATCTTCATCTTCCAAATGGGATATGGCGACCATTATGAGGTTTTACACTCCAAGGATGGGTCTTGGGGTCATGACATGGTTGAGGGAGGAAAACAAGGGATTTGGCCCCTAAATTAATATTCTGGTACTCATAATCTATTAATGACACCATGAACCACCACATGGGTCCTTTAGATGGAATATTTAGCCTCTTAATTGGGTATGGGAGCCATTAGAAGTTTTTTCACATGAGGGATGGGTCTCAGGGTCTTGACCATGGTCATGTGAGAGAATAAATGATATTAGGACCTAAATCAAGTTTTAAGGGATTGTGAGTCATGAATGGGTCCTTGAACCACCACAGGTTTCATATGGGCTATTATAAGGTTTTATAGAGTATGGATGGTTGTCAAGTTCTTGGATATGATCCAATGATTAAAAATTTGTCTTGAGGCTTGAAAGATGCTTTTAGGGCCTAAACAATGATTCTAAGCCTTATGGAATAAGAATAAAATCCTAAATCCCAAAGGGGTTGGATCCAATGGTGGAAAGCGAGGAGTTTTTCATCATTGGGTAAGGTTCAATTCCCATGAGGGCCTAGACTGGAGTCATGGGGGCACCTTGAGGTGGTGGTCAAACGTGTGTCTGCACCTATATATATTATATTAAATGGTATCATGACACATGAACACATAAGTGGATCAAAGACCACCCCCATGTCCTTCAAATTTTTGGATTCTCCAATGTTTTACTAGTTTTTGATGCCACCTTCTTGGATTTGATACCAAAAGAATACAAGGCAGAAGATCCCAATAAGTTTAGACCGATTTCCCTTTGTAATGTGGTTTACAAATTCGTCATAAAGGTTATAGCAAACTATCTTAAGCATATCCTTCCCAACTTAATGTCTCCTGAGCCATATGGATATGTGGAAGGTTGTTAAATTCTCGATGGCATAATTCTAGTTCATGAAATGTTTCACTCACTAAAAACCACCAAATGAGATGGAATTCTCATCAAATTGGATATTTCTAAATCCTTTAACAAGATTAATTGGAAATGCATCCAACATATCCTCCTAGCCTTTGCTTTTTTGACAACTTGGATCAAATAGATTATGTTACTCAACTCTTTAGCTTTCTTCTCTTATGGTAAATGGATCCCCTTTTGTGAACTTCTCCCCGTCTTGGGGCATTCGACAAAGGGATCCCTTATCCCCATTCATTTTTTATCTTAATGGTTGAGGGTTTGGGAAGGGTAATTAAAGCAACACTAGAAAGACATAGAATCATAGGCTAAAGATTCTTTGGGGATGACCTTACTATCTATCGTCAAAAATTTATTGATGACACAATGCTAATGGGAATACCAACAATTCAGTAAGAACAAGCCATCAAACAAATACTAGCATAATTTATGGACGCTTTGGGAACCTCCATCAATTAGGGTAAGTCTCATTTATTTTTCTTTAACACTTCTCTTGCTATTCAAATTAACATTTCCAAGATCCTTGGCTTCCAATAGAGCTCCCTTTCAACCAAATATTTGGGTGTGCCTCTTGTGGAGAATGCTCTCCTCAATTCATCTTGGGAATACCTTCTTTAAAATATTGAAAACAAACTAGCCAATTGAAATTTTCTCTCTATTAATTTTCCAGGTCACCTTGTCTTACTCAAATCAATTTGATAGGTCATGCCCCTATATCTATTTTCATCCTTGGATGCACCTAAATTCATCTTAAAAGTGGTTTGTAATATTCATAGATCCTTTCTTTGGGGAGGTGACAAAAAGGAACGAAAATGAGCCCTTGTAGCATGGGATAAACTCTGTCTACCCAAGCTAGCCAGAGGCTTAGGGATGAGAGAATTTGAGATCCTAAGATCAACTCTAGGAGTTAAAACATGGTGGCATTAGCTTCACAACAAGGAAGACTTATGGGGAAAAGTATGGAGAAGGAATTATTTTCCAAACACAGACAACCAAGACTTAATCCACTCGTAGGGAAACATTGTGGGTTCTTTGATTTGGAATACAAATTGGAAAAAAAAACAAATAATCTAGCATCACTTCTTTTGGAAGATTGAAATGGATTAAACACCTCGTTTTGGGACGATACTTGGTAGCAGTTACCTGCATGGAGAGCTCGAGAAGACTTGCACTTGTTACGGGAAAACATGCTCAAGCATGACAAGAAATGGTTGGAACAATACAAGGGCCCCTTGAATACTGAAATCCAGTGGAGATCATGAATACCCAAATATCAATGGCTTCCCCTACCACCTAATCTAGATCGGGACAACTTCTAGCAGGAATTATTGGATCGAAAAATAAAGGTTCAGGAAGAGGATAAGCTTTGTTCGGGCTACAAACCTGGTGGATGATTTAATATAAAAGAATCATATCATATAATAGCAGGAAAAATGGAGCAACCTCAACAAGGTATATGGGTGAAAATTTGGAAATACAATTTATGGCTAAAAATCTCTCTTTTCCTCTAGCTTGTTAGCAAGAGGTAAAATCTTAACTTGGGATAATCTAATACGGAAAGTGTTCCAAGGGCCTTCTTTCTATCCATTATGATAAAATGAAGGGGAATCAACTGAGCACCTCCTCAATGTCTTCCCATTTCCAACCACTCTATGGGATCAAGGTGCCACTACCTTCAAGACATCAGATTGTAACATGGAAAGCTTAATTGAGACTATTGAAAATTGGAGGTCTGCAGTCTTTTCCTATCCAATATTGAACAAAGCATGGAAAATATTCCTATTTTTTCTCTTATGGGAGTCATAGAAGGAAATAAGCCACCATATTTTCAATAATGAAGACATGGATGTAGGTAGGCTCTAGGAAAAAATCAAGAAAAGATTACGAGAAATAGTTTTGACCTCCCAATGAATTGAACAGGATTGGAAATGCACAAAACATGAAGCATTCATCCTTAAAGTCTTATACCTCAACTGTAATAACACTCTTCAATTATGTGAAGGAAATCCCTTCATGCCTCTCCTCCAGACAAATGGGAACCCCTACCAACATGATTTATCAAGCTAAATTTTGACGGTGCCTCTAAGGGAAAGCTAGGGCCAACAAGTATTGGAGGTGCTCTTCGAAACGACCATGGTGACATTCTTTGGATTTATGCAGACAAATATGGTGTATACAATAACAATGTTGCATAATTGCAATCCTTTGAGAGGGGCCTTCTCATAACAATAAGAGAAGGCTATAACAAACTAGTTTTAAAAGGGGACTCTCGGGTTATTATTTTGATTCTTAAAAGAATGCAAAAGGGCTCTGTAATAAACAAAATATCCATCAACTGGCATCTAGAGGGAGGCATTGAACACATTCAATGCCTTCTTCCCCAGATCAAGGTGATAATCCCCTCCCATGTCAGGCAATCAACAAACAAAGTTGTTGATCGACTCGCTAATGACAAAATCACTCGAAGACAACAGTTGTTGGACAAGAGTTGGGATCCTTTTAATGAAGGAGAACTCAAAAAAGATTGACTGAAACTCACAAAATATGACTATACTCCCCTGGATGGGGTCATAGGGACGTAAAAACAACGTTTGGCAGCTGTAAAAAACCCTTATGAGCCTGTCCTGCATGTTATGTTCAATGGATTTTATTTTTTTTTCTATAGAGGCAACAAGCCTCTACTCTATCTTCATTATAGGAGTAAAGACATAGGATAATGGTCTCTTAGTTTCAGATATTTTGAATAGAGTTCATGGTTTTTCTCTATATGTACTTCATAGTATTACTCCCAATCTCAGAGAACTTGGAATAAGCAATTATTCTTCTGTTGTTGATCTAGTTTCCCTAGTGGAAGGTGATCCAGGGGGATCTAAGGAATGCTCACATAGATCTAGGAGGATCTAGAACACTCATAGAGGTCCCAGGGGATCCATAAATGCTCAAAATTATATCGTCTCAAATCATCCCAAAAAAGGAATCACTACGTAGAGCTCGTCAACAACTTTCCAATGGCACAAACGATGCCTCAAACGAAGTCTGTATGAAAAAGTTATAGGTGGTCAAAGTTCCAGTCAACCAGGTCAAAGGGAAAAGTACATGGGAAAAAGAGGTGACACATGCCACATGATTGTTGGCAGCTGACTAGGCAGATCGTTCCCCTAGGTGGATGAATTGTAGGTTGACAAGTGTCACACAAGTGGTCCAATCATCCATTGACAAGTGGCATTGGAGAACCAATGAGAGGTCACCACGTGGTAGCCTCCGATTATCCAATATTGGTTAATGTATGTTAAAGTTATGGCATCGACATGGGTCAAACTGGTGACCTTCATAACCTCCCAATATTTAACATAACCCCCACTACCAAAGCCCCCTCATATGTGACTTAACCTTTATATGTCACACAATATATTTATATTTATGTTGAAGTTTGTTTGGACGGAAAGAGGCTGAGGGCCTAAGCCCCGAACCATAGCCCTTGATTCATGTATACACCATATAACCACCATTCCAAAGCACGGGGCCCTGTAACAAAGTTTACGCGGTAATTTTAAAACAATACAATCGACGGATATATATATATATATATATATATAGTTATACTATATACGATAAATACTATATACTATGTGTTATAAAACGTGCCAACGAATATGCCAAGGGTCGTGGGGAATATACCCACCGAACTTTGCTAAATATAGCCAATAGTTTAATTGTTAGGCCAAACCTCCCATATTTAATGGGATTCCACTAAATATAGAGCTAAGTTGCTAGTTAATTCGGACGGGGAGTTAGACCCGCACTCTATATATTGGGGACGGATCCCAACACATTACACATATCCAGAGACACAGGGATGAAGTTTGCATAGATATCGAGGTGGCATGATTTCCAAGACATGGTATGGATTTCAAGGTTGCATGTATGTATTGATTTGTGTGCCAAGAAGAGGTTAAATATGTTGTCTCATAAAGTGTTCCATGAGGTATAATGACAACACCTAGGCCACTGTATACTCATTTTCACGGTTTTTCACAAGGATCATGAATTTGAGGGATATTTTGTTATTTGAAGTCATTTGTAAAAGTATTCTCTCAATTTTCCATTAATGAGCATTTAATGCATTGTTTTGTGTGTCGAAGAAGGTGAAATTGAGCCAATTTGGAAATTGGTCGACTTTATAGTCAAATTTCTCATAATTTTGCAAGGATTTCAATGGTGAAGTTATTGTATTATTTTGAGTAATGAAATTTAAGAGCATCCATTAAATTAGCAGATGCGAGTCATTTTACATGTGATTTTTGGTATTTGGAGATGATGAAAGCAACTTTTTGTTGGATTGAAGGGAACTTGAAGATGAAACAAAAGTATGTAATATCTATTTAATTTGATTTCTTTTATTTTATGCTGTGTCATCTAATCATTCAACAAACTAATCATCAATTTATGATCTTTTGGGTAAAAAGCACATCATCAGAATTATGCAAACCACCCTAATACAATCAATAAATTATTATCGATTAAGTTAGATACTGCATGTATACACTTAAAAAAGTAAGTGGTGTCTAAGGATTTCCAGATCAAGTGGTATCAGATCCAGGTTGTCTGGCCAAATTCTTTGAGAGAAGTGGTATCAGATCTAGTTTTGGCATGTGTTGCGAGTTGTTGATGTGATGTGAGATCCAAGAGTTCAGTTATGAATATTTTGAAGGCTCTTATTAAGAAGACAAGATGAGTAAAGTTCTCATGAAGTTGAGGCTGAAAAAGAACATTAATCGAGAAATCCATAAGGAGAATTCTGAGCTAAGAATGCAATTGCAAGATCTTAAGGAAGAGAAGCAAAGGCTACAAGATCGACTATTTTTTCATGAATATTTTCACATGAGTAATTTTCATGAATTAGAAATAAAGTTGCAGATATTGGAACCATCAATCAGTAAATTTGGACAAGCATAGAATGAGAAGTCTCCACTGCAAGAGATACTATCTCCCTCAAAAAACATGATCAATAAATATGACACTTCATATTATTATTTTACTCATCAAGATGGAGAATGCTCGAGGGTAGATGAAGCAAATAAAACTTTAGATGAAGAAACCCTACATAAGAAATTGGCCTTACCTTCTACTCTAGAGAAGAGTAACATGTGTAAGGCATATTTAGGGGAAGATGTGCATGCTATAGGAGAAGGAATAAAGACTTTTCCCATTTGTGAATGGTCTAGTTATCCATGTGCTTCCTATGGAACTAGAAACCATGATGTGGAGAAGTGTCAAAGAAGAAAGTTCGTGCCAGTAAATCCCTCCAAGAATAAGGCGGATCATTTCTTGGGTTAGAGGAAAAGGAGGAATGATAAGAAGGGATTGTGGAACAAGACATTGTGCTCTTATTGTGGTAAGAGTGGACATCATATCGATAAGTGTTGGACACTTCACCCACACTTATATCTGAAGTAGAACAGAAAGGATGTAAAGACACTTGCAAGAAGATAAGAAAAAATTCCAGATGAATTTAATGGTATTATTGAAAGGCTTGGGAGAGAATACATCATGATGGTTGGTCTTGGAAAAGTGATATATGAAGACATCGAAGAATGGTTTGTGGACAATGGCTCGTCTTACCACTTGAATGGGATGAGATCAATATTTTTTACTTTCTCAGAGTCTGACACAGATTGATTTGTGGGATCTAGAACCAATACCAGATAAGCAACAAGAAGGTATGGATATGTAATATTCCAGCTCGAGTCAGGAGGATTTTTGGGAATATAACATATGTTGTATGTTCCAGAATTGAAGGTAAACCTACTCTTCGTTGCAACATTTGAGGATGACGATTATGCAGTTGTATTCTAGAATGGCCGAGTACTTGTTTATTCAAGAGAAACAACTCCAGACATCACAATAGTGCTTGGTATTCACAAAGAGAGGTTATACAGGTTACTGGGAAGACCTATAGTTTGGTCTAATAGTTACTTGGAATCGACATCAGTTTCTACATTAGGTTCAATTTCAGATTCAACATCAACGTCAGAGGCATTGTCAAAGGTCAGAAGATGTGAGACTCCTCCCAGTACAACGAGAAGAATGAGTCCATAAGTACATCATCTTTAAAATTTTCATTTTAATTATGTATATTTTTAAATATAATATGCATATGTGTAAATATCCTAAAGTCTATTTGAAGGCTTGTAAGCCACTCATTGTAAATTATAAGAGTGAGAGGGACTCTTTAAATTTCTATATTTCCACCTTCTATGAGTGCGAGGAATTTTGTAAGAGAGTTTTTATATTTCCACCTTATATGATGTTGAGAGTGACAGGAGTCTCGTTATAACGATTTCTAGATTTCTAGAATGAGAGGAATCTCATTGAGAAGATTTCTAGATAGTCGCCTATACTTGTTGTTTGAAAGTGAGAGGAATTTTGTTATAAGATTTCTAATGCCTTTATGAAAACAATATGGGAAATTGTATTGCCTTGTAATCATCTAAAGGGATATATATGGATCGACTTATCTAAGACAACATTATTGATTATGAAGAATTGAAAGTGAAGGAACAAAAGGATGTAGGCAATTGGAACATGTAGATCAGAAGCAAAAAGAGCATCGAAGCAATGCAAAACTTTCTAGAGTTGGTAAAGGAGAAGTGATCGTCTTCAAAAAATAATAGGCATAAAGGTCTATGCTATAATCATATTTAAATTCAATGGCATGTTTGTATGGATTCATACCTTAAAAAGAAGAAATCAAGTACAGATAATAACAGTGCCCGTAGAATTATTCTTCAAGGCAGGAGAAACAATGAAAAGAGTATTCATTTAGGGACTACTACAGATACACCAAGATATACAATAACAAAGAGTCCAAATGGTAAATTCATAGATCAAAATTCGACTTGGTTTCAAATTAGCCAAGATAGATTATCTTCAATAGAAGAAGATGGGAGTGGATGTTGAAATACAAGTATAGGTATTGCAGAGATTTAGTGAACAAGAATTTTTTTTTGAGGGAATCTATGAGCCAGAACCATAGCTATTAACGATAGGGCCAAAGTCATAGCTATATTCCATAGAAGCAGACATAAGTGCATTGATATAGTACCTAAGATTGAAGACCCAAAATGAAGACTAAATTCCAAAAGATTTAGCAAGATGGAAGAGTGAATTATCATCACTAAGGTGTGATCCAGGAGGATCTAAGGAACACTCACAGAGGTCCAGGAAGATTTGGAATGCTCACAAAGGTCCCAGGGGATCCATAAATGATCAAATTTCGACTATCTGAAATCGTCTAAGAAAATGCATCACGGCATAGATCTTGTCGTCACATTTCCAATGGCACAAACGATGTCTCAAATAGAGTTCGTATGCAAAATTTATAAGCGGTCAAAGTTCCAGTCAACTAGGTCAAAGGGAAAAGTACATGGGAAAAAGAGGTTACATGTGCCACATGATTATTAGCAGCTAAATGGGTAGATCGTACCTCCAGATGGACGAATTACCGGTTGAAAAGTGGTGCACAAGTGGTCCAATCATCCATTGACAAGTGGCATTGGAGAGCCAATGAGAGGCCGCCACAAGAAAACCTCCCATTATCCAATATTGGTTAATGTATGTTCAAATTATGGCATCGACAGGGGTCAAACCCACGACCTCCATCACCTCCCAAGACTTAGCATAGCCCCCACTACCAATGTATCGCCATATGTGACTTAACCTTTATATGTCACACAATATATTTAAATTTATATTGAAGTTTGTTTGGGAAGCAAAAGATCGAGGGCCTAAGCCCTGACCCATAGCCCTTGATTCAAGTATACACCATGTAACAACCATCCCAAGGCATGGGAGGATGTAAAAAATTTTTCACGAGAAGTTTAAAACAATATAATCGATGGATTAATATATATATATAGTTGTACTATATACTATATATATAATATATACCATGTGTTATTAAACATGCCAATGAACATGTCAAGGGTCGCGGGGAATAGAATCCCCGACCTTTTCTAAATATAGCCAATGGTTTAACCGTTAGGCCAAACCTCCCACATTTAATCGGATTCCACTAAATATAGACTTAAGTTTCTAGTTAATTCAAACGAGGAGTTAGACTCGCACCCTATATATTGGGCACGAATCCCAACACATTACACATATATAGAGACACAAGGTCGAAGTATGCATGAATCCCAAGGTGGCACAATTTCCAATACATGGTATGGATTTTGAGTTTGTACGGATGTATACATTTGTGTGCCAAGAAGATGTTAACTATGTTATCTCGTAAAGCATGCCATGAGGTATATTGACAACACCTAGGAAAACTTATACTCATTTTTCATGATTTTTCACAAGGATCGTGAACTTGAGGTATATTTTTTCATTTGAAATCATTTGTAAAAGTATTTGCTCAATTTTCCATTAATGAGCATTTAATGCATTGTTTTGCATGCTGAAGAGTGTGAAATTGAGCCAGTTTGGAAATTGGTTGACTTTATAGTCAAGTTTCTCAGACTTTTGTAAGGATTTCAATGATGGATTTATTTTCTTTTTTTTATTAATGGAATTTAATAGAATCCATTAAATTAACATATATGAGTCATTTTACATGTGATTTTTGGTATTTGGAGATGATGAAAGCATATTTTATTGGATTGAAGGAAACTTAAAGATGTCAAAACAAAAGTATGTAATCTCTATGTAATTTGAGTTATTTTATTTTTTGTTTTGTCATATCATCATTCAACATAATAATCATTAGTTTATGAGTTTTTGGGTAAAAATCGCATCATCAAAATTTTGCAAACCACCCCAATACGATCAGTAAATAAAATAACTCAAAAAATAAAAGAACAAAAAAGAAAACAACTCAAAATAAAAGATGAGATGACATAGCAGAAAAGAAAAGAACTCAATGTTATTATGCATTAGGTTAGATACTACATGTATATAATTAAAAAAATAAGTGGTGTCTAAGGATTTTTGGATCAATAGACCAACAACATAGACTATGTCATGTTTTTCTCTATTAATATGAAATTATTTGGCTAGAATAGGATCCTAAAACATACCATAAGCCCTGTGTTAGCACTGAGAGTCACACTTAGATTGCAAGAGGATAATCCCATCACTCATCAGATATGTTTGTGAATTTATATTAATGATAGAAGGTCAAATGGACAAAACTCAGCATAGTAATGTTTCAAAACAGAAAACCTAGGCTAGTATGCATAAGAAAATGAGGTTTTGGTTAACTTCAGTCAGTGGTTTAAGGATTAAAGTGAGTAGATGGAAGACTTAGTGAGAAAAATGGATAGGTCTTCTATAATAATTAGGCCTTCTAGTAGTTAGGTGAAGAAAAACTCAGTCACAAGAACTTCTTGAACTAAATTTAAAACACTGAAAAACATTTACATCAACATTATAATCAAACATCCATTATAACACAACCATAACATCTCATAAGTATCATCCCATAATGAGCATTCAGAGTGAGAAGAAACAATATTATGAAAAGGGGTTGACTGAACTATTAATCAAAATATTTCAAGTCTCATACATAAACCAGAGTACAACTTTGTTTATTCAAAATATTACAAAATAGGGAGCTCTCCTCAACCATTCAAACCCTACATAACATTATTCTGATGTATTTTTAACCAAAACAGTAGACAATAGCTTGAGATGTGAGTTGGCCTTCCTATCCTAGGATTCTCCACAAAAATATATTAATCTAACATCTATACAAGTGGATCTAACAGACTTCTAGAATCAAGGATCCTGTTGGCAACAACTCTAACAAGATATAAATGACATGATTTGATGTTTCTTGGGCACATCTCCTCCAGTGCCATGAGTCCTCCAAGCCTTTATGATGAGCTCCATCTGCCACATGTTGATCCTTGGTTTGGTCCAAGTCATCAAATCCAAGAAGAGGCAACGATTTCAAAACTACTGACTGTAACAACCAGTTCGTAGCATCTTTCCGTAGTGCAATTGGTAGCAGATTTTGTAGCACCCACCTCTGTAAAATTGTTCTGTAGCAAATTTTGTATCTCATTCGGTAGCATATTTCATAGCACCCACCTATAAAACTATTCTGCATCAACTTTCTGTAGCGAACTGCCACTCTGTGTCTGGCTAGCTAATTCTACAATGCCTTCTGTAGAGAATCTCCAGATCAGTCTGTGTGGATGATTTCGTAGCACCAAGCACTATGAAATCTATGTGTTTTTTCGGTGTCATGCAATGAACCTCAAAAACCCAAAAAGTATTAGTATATGGATTATGATCCTATAGATGCCTCCAGTAGGTGAAATCATAATACTTCCCTCAACACTTCAATCTTGCAAAAACTTATCAACATAAAAAATGGATCTGTCATCCTTTCCATTTCATATTTTCAATCTGACACTCCTCCTTGTTGTAGGAGAACTTCCCTCTATTGTAGTAGCAATTCTTTCTTTTGTAGGGAAGCTTCTCTCTACTCGAGGGGCATTTATCTCTATTGCAGCTTGGGCTAGAAAATTTAAATTCCTCTGGGCTAAATCATCCTTGAAGGGCTGCAATTCTACTTTGAGATTTATGTTTTGGGACTTTATGCTTATGTTTTTCCTGTACAAAATATTAAGTTTCCTATGGAGAGGAAAGAATCTTCTTGATGTAAACCTAGCCAGATCAAGGGCTTGATGATACATGGCCATGAGCTCCTTCATCTTTCTCCACTCAGTCAATCTTTCTCCCTTCAAATGGGCAACTTCCTTCCTTACATCCATAAGTTGCCTGATCAATCTCTTGAAGGTGGGATTATCAGGGGGAGTGCTGATGTTTATGACTTCAACAGGATTCTCAGTAGCTTCACCCTTACCTTTTTATTTCTTCTAAACAGAGGATTTGTTCATGACCTCAACATGTTTCCCAACATTGTCACTTTTACCTTTAACTTTCTTTGAGACAGAAGTCGTGAGTATGATTTATGTTTCAAAATTTTCCTTGTGGGTTGATGATATAGTGAAAGAACTCCTGACTCTTGTCTCAAATGTTGTAGTAGGTGAAGGAAAATGCAATTTTCTCCCCTTTTTGGTTGTAGTTTTGGCTGATGAGGGAACCTCCTCTATTCCAGGTGTAGGATGAGGTGAAAATTATCTTTGTGGAGAGTAATGGACTTCCCCCTCTTCTTCTTCAATTTCCTTAGGAATTTCTTTGTCTTAGGAAATGGGTTTTCTCTTTCTCTTTTTACTTGTTTCTACTTGGGAAACACTACTAGATGGGAAAGGGCTCTGCACCCTGGATTAAGGAGTGGAGGCTACATCTAGCTGCAGATTAGCAGAGATAATGAATTGTTCCCAAGTGAGGTTTATTTTCTTCAATTCTTCCATTACAAGCATCCTGATCAACCCAGAGTGGAAAAAACTAGTGTCCACAAACTTGGACTTGGATTGGACCCTATCATCCATCTTTCCCATACTTCTAAACATAAAGAAAGGGATATTCATCAAATCCTTACGTGTGAAGTGTAGAAAGAGCCTAATGTGATACTGGTATATCATGTTGAATCTTCCATCACATGTAAAATACCTCTAGATAACTTTCAACATTTTGTCAAAACCCTCAACCAAGTGGCTCTTAGGCACTTCCTTGGAAAAATTGTCTTTCTGATAATCTGGCTTGAGGAAAGGTTGCATTGAGAGTCATAGATTTGAACCACCTCTCACCAGTGTTGGGTATCTCAGTGGATTCTATAATGGTGGCCTCAAATACCTCTAACTCAAGGGTTCCTACCTTGGTCTCAATGCCATCAAAGTTTAAATCAAACTCCCTTGCTACTCCAGGGTGTCCCCTCTGCATGTTTTGACAGAAAGATAGGAAACCAACCCTTTGGAAGACCTCCCTGATCATAGGCTCATAATCAAATAGGTGCATGTCAGAATGCTCAGTCCTAACACACTCCCACCCTTGTGAAATGTCTTTTGTTGGGGTGTATCCATTGATAGAAGCAAGAGGTAGAGTACTGCAATGCTATGAGAGGTAAGGAAACCAAGCAGAGACAAAATTCTTTAAGTTTTCAAAGGTGGTTCTTATTTGGTCTTTCAGGGCTTTCCTCTAATTTACTTCTGAACTAATAAGAGACTAGTTTGATGGCTGAAAATGGGGGAAAAAGATCCTCTGAGAAATTATATGCAGGGAAACTACACTGTCAAACATTAAGCTAACATAGGGCCACCATACAGTGTCATCATCATTTTAAAAGGCAAGGGATCCTAAAATTTTCACCGCAAATGGACTTTGAGATGAAAATATAGAATGACAAAGTGAATGAAGAGAGCTAATGCTGGAGTTGTGAGAATAGAAAATGGCATTGTTTTGACAGAGAATTTGTAGCACTGGAATAGGGTATCCTTAGCACAGTTTAACAGTGATTTTTGCAGTGTAGTGTGGACAACATGAGGCAAGAGGATAAATGGGCATTCAAAGATCTGAAGCAAATTGACTCAATTTCAGTGTAGGAAACTGACATTATGTAGATGGCTAAGAAGTTTGTGGCAACAGAGGTAAAGGGGCTGGTAGGTGGAAGAAACCACAGTTGGCAGCGCCAGGTGCTATGAAAAGATAATCAAAACCTTCAATTGATCTTCAACAGAGCTCAGATGGCTCAAGAAGTACCTGGACACTGAAACGTGATTATTGATGATCTTCAACAAGCCTGGAGTTGTTTGCAACCACCTCAGTCTCCAATTCACCTCATTTAGTTAGTTTTGTAGCATAATCTGCAGTGTTGTCTGGACTAGTAGTTTCTGCAGCGCCAAGCTAGGAGAAGGATTTCAAATTTGGTAAGAAATTATAACTTCATAAATGAACAAATCACAATATTTCGTTTGAAGACAAGGGTGTTGAAAACAATGAAAAGTAATGACATCATCTTCATAATTGTGAATGATGGTAAAGAGGGAGAGTGTACAAAGATGAGTTATGACACCAACTAGTGAATTGACAACGTAATTGACAAGGTTGTATTTGACTCCCTAACAGGAAAAGGGACGAAATGGAGAGGTTCACGCATATGAATGGATAGAATGACTTGTTAGGTTTTTGGAGTCATGGGGTTGATAGTGCTAGTCTTCAAGTCAAGTGACAAGTCAAGGATATAAACCAAAAAATGAACCTAGGGTATAAACAATAGGTGTGGGTCAAAAATGTGAACCAAGTACCAAACCTTTATTTGTTTAAACTGACCTAAGAAAATCATAAAGAGAAAATTAAAAACAAACTTAAAAAATACTAATGGGTAAAAATTAAAACCTAAGGATAAATTTGACCCATGACAACTTCATGTGATAACACCCTATAAATGGAATCATTGACCCACAATTGTAATATGGGATTATTATATATTTTTCATACCATTGATAGGTCTCAATGTTGTGGCCATGGTCCATCATGACCACCATCATTTTAGGGCCTAAAAGATGCTTTTTAGGTCTCATAGACCATGCACGGGGTACTAAACCATCACATAGACCCTATACTCAGAATATTTATCCTAGGAGTGTAATATGGTGACAATTACAATATTTTATGAACCATTAATGGGTCTTAGGGCCTTGGACATGGTATGAGAGGAACATTATTTTCTTAGGGCCTAAAATACACCTTTAGGATTCATGACCCATGTAAAGGGATCTTGAACAAACACACGGGCCTTGTAAAGAGAATATTTGTTCCACAAGTGTTATATGGGTGCCAATATGAAGCTTTGCACGCTACAAAAGGGTATGAGAGTCATTCCATGGTCCAAGCATGAGCATGAATTTCTTGGGGTCTAAAATATGTTTTTTTTAATTTGGTGGACCATGCACATGGTCCTTAATCACCATACATGCCTTGTAAATGGAATATCCATTCCAAAATGTAACATGTGCTCCATATTTTGTGCACTAGGATGGGTCTTGAGGCCATATCCATGGCTTAAGGATGCAAATTAATATAATATGGCTTGAAATATGCTTTACAGCTCATGGAACATATAGACTGTCCCAAACCATGAAAAAGTGATCTAGGTGGATCTAGGTGACCATCCACCTTTTCCATTGAATCAAAATTTCAAGCATATGGTTTTGATAAATCATGATATTCACCCTTTTGATGGGGAATGGAATGTAATGCCATCTTCATTTGTTAATTACATACATCATGTAATGATTTCCTAGTTTTCTTATGTACATGCTTACAACATAGCATTAACACACTAGATCCCATTAGAACTCTGCATTTAAGCATGCTCGAGCTAGAGTAATAGTGGGATGGGTGACTGCCTGGGAAGTCCTAGTATTTCACATGCCTATGACATTTTATAAACTTAGACTAATTTATCCCACATACATCATGGGAATTGTTCTACTCTCACTCTCTCATATATAATTGAGGTGAAGGAGGCCCTTTAAGCATGCAATGGAGTGTGATGTAAACCTTGTTGTGAATGAAGCATAACCGATATCTCTTTCTTTTAAGAGATAAGCTACCCCATTCTTCCAGTTTGTGTTCTACAATGTTTTTCTATCTTATTCATTAAATTAAGTTGGGTTTCACTGTATTTTTGTGTTCTCTTCTATATTTTTGTTTTTGTCTCATTTTGTTCTTAGCATAATCCAAATCAATGATATTAGAGCAATCTGCTCCTTGTCATTTCTCAGAGCCAGTCCCCAACGATTTTAGGGTATAGATATTTGGGTTGCGTGCTAGTTTTGCTTGAGGACAACCTCTCTCACTAGCCCAAGCGACCTCCCATGGCAGAAGAAAAGAGAGATGACAGAGAAGGAGATCCTTTAAATATGTTTCTCTAGGAATCCCTCATGTGAAAAAGGAACGAGATGATGGATAACTTTTCTCATATCCTTCGAAGACTACCAACGGCGGGGACCGAGGAATCTTCGAAAAACAACAATTTGAGAGGTGTGACATCCTTCAAGGTACAATTTGATGTAGGAGCATCGCTCCAACTCATCAACATGTCAGAAACTAGTGCAACAACACACTAGGAGGGAGTTGATCCCAAAGAGAGAAGCACCAACCTTCTCAATTTTGAGTTCAAATCTCAAAATTAATGAAATTTAATGTAATTAAAGTTTGAAAAGGCTCAAGGAAAGATGAGCCATTGTATTTGTACAAGATGAGTGTAAAGTCACCTTTAATAAGTTGTAGTTGTCAATATGGGATGTAATTACCCATTTAATGTAATAAACTTAGTGGTAGGTTTCTTTAATTGCAAAATTAAAAGCACAAGAATAATCTGAAGGGAAGGCTCGAGAAGCCCCTCATGTATAAATCAATGTAATATATGACCAGTTCATAGTTAGTAAAAAATCGTCAAGGAGAATAGAATAGGAGAGGAGAGGAGAGTGTTGAGAATTGGTTGTATTCCAGTCTTGTACACACTATAAAGAACATCCAGTATTAATACAAAGAACATATTTCCTTCTATATGAGTTTTTGTGTGTTTTTATATGTGTTTTCTGAATGCACTTGAATGGTTATTGTGTATTTTTATAAATTTTGGTAGTGCATGTATGTTCCCTTTGCAGGAATAGATATAATCCCCTATCTCTATATTTTTCTGAGTGTTTATGGGCTCTCACAGTTGTGAAAAGAGTGCACCTTAGATTTGTTAGATAACTCTAAAAGGCTAGTGCAAGGAGTGCGTAAGAAATCGTTTAGGAGTTCTGTGAGGAGCGTACTAGGTGGGCACACCAGAAGCACTCTCAAGATCAGAAGGAATAATGCAAGGAGTGCACATCATAGTTACTAAACACTCTGAGATCTGACGCAAGGAGTGCACATGCAAGCCTTTAATGTTCAAGACTCAAAGGGAATTAACTGCAAGGAGTGCACGAACCCAACACATTGTTGAAGTGTTGGTAAAGCTCTGGTGGAAGAGCGCAGGTTGCCAAGAGGGCACAAGAAATCATTTGGTGGAACAAAGGGCTAAAACCCCTTTGAGGTTCAAAGAAATTACAAGCTCATGAGGAATAGTGCAAGTGTGCACAGAGCCTATGCAAGGTGTGCGGAGGCCAAACCATCTACAGGTTCGAAAGCTCAGGAAAGATAGTCTGAATTTATGCAAAGACAAGTGAAAGGAGTGCATAGAGACAACACTTTGTCAAGTGTTAGTCAAACTTGAAAGGGTAAGTGAAATAAGTGCTCCAGAGGCCAAAGTATTTCAATTGTCGAAGCTCAGGAGAGGCAGCGCAGAAAGAGTGGTGCAGACCTCAACCCTCGGGCCAAGATCCACGCAGGATCATTCTAAATATGCCCTAAATCAAATTGACTTTCTGATTCCTCCACAGGGAATCCCACACACACAACACATTGTTTTCCACAGGTCCTTATAGGTATGCCCGCGTGATCAAACACAAGGCATCAACCCAAATCTCCTGACCAACAATATGATCGCGCCCTTTTCCGAATCAGGATTTCGGGTTTTGTGATATCATGATTCCTGTTGTTGAGTTTCTTGTCTCTTCAACCTCCGAAACTCGAAATGTCGAATTGCCGAAATATTTGGACGTGTCCTCCTCCACAACTGCATCGTGTTTCGCAAATTTGGGAATTATGGTGCAAAGGACCCCGATTCATTGTCTTTGAAAACACCGAAATGTCGAATCTTGATACGTTCATCAAAGGTTGGCTCCCCAACGGTTATGAACGAAACTCTTTCGCCGATTTGGAGTTTCAGACTTGACTATTTCGTGGATCCTGATGCAAGGCTTCTCGAGTCTCCAACCTTTGAAACCCCGAAACGGTCAATGAAAATTGAAACTACCTGGCAACGAGTATGCGCCACCTGTCTTCTTAGTTGTCCTGTGTCTCTATCATGGATTCCTGCCACCTGTCACTCTTCCCATTTTTTGGGACTTGAACAAGCCTTCGATTTTCGTTCCCTTACCACTTCGAAATCTTGAATTCCGAAATGGCGCCTTCTACGGAATCAACGGCTAATAGCCTCCCTTTAGATCCAACGGCCCGCGTTATTTCAGGCTTCCGGGTACCGGGAGTTTGAAACTCTCGATCCCAAAACGTTGACTCCTCTGCTTCCCGACACCCGAAGTGCCTAAATCCCAAAATTTCACGCTAAAATCCCATCGCACCTCGCGACTTCAGGATTTTCGCCCCACTAGGCCCGACTCCTTGTCGTTAGGACCCCCAAAATGTCAAACTCCAAAATTCCAAAACGCCGAATATTCTACGCCTCCTCTTCACACACAATAATCCATTTCACGATTCAGAAGTTCGAGTGACAAAGGGATTTGGCTTGCACTTCAGACTTACAAACCCCAATTTTCCAAAATGATCTTGACAGCTCGACGGTCACGATAAACGACTGACGTTGAATCTTGAAACCAACGTAATGGGTTCGTCTAACCCTTATCCACCCTGCAACTCCTCTGGATCCTACAGTCCTCGTGACTTTGCGAGTTCTCCACGGAGAATTTCAACTGTCTAATTCACTCCTCAATGAATCTCTGACCAATCTGACTTAGCGTCCTTACACTGAACTTAACTTCTACGTGATGATTTAGCTCCCCGTCTTCCTTTGAATACTTCAAAGGCGCTGATCCTCCTGAGATTTCTATTTCAACCTCAAGTATCGAAAGGACTCCTGCACTCACTCTTTGTGGCAATCTTTCAAATACTTCTGTGTATTTGATTCTTCGACTCTGTGCACTCTTGACAACAACAGTCTTTCACTCTTCAACCTTAGTTGATAAATTCTAAGGCTTCAACTAGCTTGCGCACACCTTACACAACTTCTGTGCTTCACCTGCACTTATGCTGGAATGAGAACAATGGTATCCTTCCTGAGCTTTTTGAGATAAAACTCATAACCCTTGTCAACACACACCTTGCGGACGTTTCACTGCACTCCTTACAGGAACTCTCTCAGGATGAGAAACAATTGAAACTCATTCTTCTCCTCTTTCAGACTTCATATACTTAACATGAAAGCACACATTCAACATAGAATAATAACAAAGGCATAACAGAGAGAATAAAACAACTGTAAGCATACCATTCAGCATATGTAAACAACAAACATTATAACACCATGAAATCTGAGTCAAATCTTCATATATTAACTCAAATACTCTTGTACATGGGTTCTTCTCTACAACTCTCTGCTACAGCTCTCTTTTTCTTTTCTATGCTAATGATACAATAATACAAGAGTGAGGGTGATGCAGGAGCATCGCCAACACATCAATCGAGCCAACGCAGAAGCGGAGGACAGTTGGACGAGCCAACACAAATTTTGAAAACACTTTGGAACTGTTGCGTAAATATTAAATGAGCCATTAAGATGAGGCACACTTGTATATTGTAAATGGACCTTGAGAGGATAGCTCTCATCCTTAGTAGATAGACGACATTTAAAATATTTAATGTAGGTAGATAGAAATTTAATTCATAGATTAGACAATTTTAGAAAGAAGGAGGGAAAACGGATATAGACACCCTCGTTTGTACATTGTAACATAATTAAGGGAATAGTTAGAAGCAGGAGAGAGCACAGCAGGAGAGCAAAGAGTTGTAGAAGAACATCCATGTATAGATCTTGAATTAATAGAAGAAGTTGATTCAAATCCATGGTTTTGTGTCTTTTCTCTGTGTGTTGATGTTAAATGATGTGCTCATGAGTTTTTTTTTCCTGTTATGCAATTGCTTTATTGTTCTGTATGTGATTTCATGGTTGAGTTTGAAATCTGAAGGGAAGAAGGGATGAGTTTCAATTGTTTCTCTATTTGAGCCAGAGATTCCTGCAAGGAGTGCAGTCGAATTGTCCGCAAGGAGTGTGTTGACAGAGGGTTCAGATAGAGATAACTTTTGTTCTCATTCATCCCAAAGGTGCAGTTGGGCACAGGAGCCGTGCAAGGAGTGCGCAGGCCGGGTAAAAGTCTCAGGGTTGCGAACCTAAGTGATTCTTTGAAGGATTGTTGCTTCAAGTGTGCACAGAGTCAAAGACTCCAACACTCAGACGTGGTTGGAGGTTTTTCGCAAGGAGTGCGTGTAAAGTTTCTTTCTGAGGACTTGAAGGTCGTGGAAAGCTCGGGAAGGATAGGTCTTCGAATTCATCGAAGGATTGCATAGAGAAGTTGTGTTTGAAGTGTTCAAGCGGGCACTGTAAGTTTGCGTACATGTGAACAAGTCTTCGTGGAGGAAGTACTTGATTCATTTCAAGGAATTCATAGGGAAGGAATGGACAGTCGGAATTCCTCAAGGAGAATTCGCCAATCACCGTAAGCCGTTAGACCTTGGAAAGGTGCAGGTAAGATATGGCGACGTATTCCCAAAAGGTTCCAAGCTTAGGAGGGGCGGAGCCGTTGATCAGGACCAGGAGGGTCGTTGGATTCACACGCATATCGTGGATCGGGGTTTCGTGAGTTGAGGCTCCGAATTATTGCAACAGGAATCGCGATGTCGCGATACGCGATATCCCGACAGTCGAGGGACAGTGTGTGGGGTCACAGGAAGTTAGTGGAGGACAGGTGGCACGCCGTATCGGATTTCGGGAAAAGTAAAGTCTCGAACCCATTGACATCAAGATTCACGATCCAGCGAACCCTGAAATCCCGATAGAAGTGACGGGAAGTGGAAAAGTTAACTCGCCCGTGTGGGTCAGAGTTTCGGTGTATCGGGTATCGGGAGTCGGTAAGACAAGTTTCTTGGTATCGCAAGTAATTAAATTGCGATAGGGAAAATTCTGACATGATAAAGAAAGAGTCAGCGTTGACGGAGGTATCGGGTCTCGGGGATTCGAAAGTGCAACGCTCGACCATTGGAATTGCGAAATCGCGAGTTCTGATTCCCTGATAAATAAGAAAGGGGGATCGCGTGAAGAATTTGTGGGGAAGATTTCCCGATAGAGAAATAGAAGGACCAGTTAGTGTTCTTCGGGCCGAGTAAAGTGAAGATCCTATGAGTGGGCATACCTGCGGGTGCAGGTGCGTCAGAGTGGTATCAGAGCGAGAATCTTGCTTGTATATTTCGGGCAGGAAGAGGCAGGGGAGGAAAAGCACTCTGATACACACGTCAGAGTGGTATCAGAGCACCATAATTTCTTTTCTTTCTGTAGCAGAGAAGAAGGGAAATTAACCATGCCGCCAAGGAGACGAGATAGACAGTCACCCGATCCGGAGGAAAGAGAAAACCTGAGAAGAAGGGGTAGGCAAGTGAAAAATACGGAAATGGAAAGAGAGATACGTGATCTATGAGCTAGAATCGAAGATATGGAGACAACACAAAGACGCACAACCAATGCGGGGGATCTTAGTGATTCCGAAAGCGAGGTTGGATCTGAACAAGAAGAAGAAGTTGCAGTCGAGGATGCAGCCAATGAATGTCTAATCAAATCTATTGCATGGATGGGTGCAAAAATGAAGATGGACATTCCAGTTTATGAGGGGAACTTGGATGCGGAAAAGATTCTAGATTGGATTAGAGCTCTAGATACTTACTTCGACTATGAAGATGTCGAAGAAGACAAGAAAGTCAAGCATGTTATCACACGCTTGAAAGGACATGCAGCATTGTGGTGGGATGAACTACAAGCAGATAGACGGTGCAAGGGCAAGCAGAAGATCAAAAGCTGGGACAAGATGATCACGAAGATGAAGGCGAAATTCATCCCTAGAGATTATCAAATCACTCTGTTCAGGAGGATGCAGAACCTGAGATAGAAACTGATGACAGTGAAGGAATACACGGAGGAATTCTATCGACTGAACATCAGGGCAGGTCATCGGGAGAGCGATGATGAGAAATTTTCCAGGTATATGAATGGCTTGAGATACGATATCCAGGACGAGATGAGCATGGTAACCATCCAAACGGTGGAAGATGCTTATCAGATGGCTCTGAAAGAAGAAGAGAAGCTGAGCCGAAAGCAAAGTAAGAGGGGCCGAGGCAGAAGTCAGCCCAGAGGCAAAGTAGTTGCCCAGGACAAATACCAGAAGCCCAAGGAGGAATGGAAGAAACCTCAGGGTAAGGTTGAGAGAGTTGGGACCTCACAGCGAGGGCCATACGTTGAACAGAGAGGGCAGCATACAGAGCAAAGCGGAGGATACGTTGATAATAATATTTTTCCTCGCACTAGAGGTAGAGGAAGAGGAAGAGGTGGATTAATCACGTGCTTCACATGTGGAAAGAATGGGCACAAGTATTATGAGTGTCCAGAGAAAAAGAAGGACATCGGGGAAGCTCACATCACCGAAGCACAGAGGGGGGATGTTGAGGTTGAAGACGCTGAAGGTGAAAGATCGCTCATGATGCGAAAAGTCCTTTTGACACCCGAGAAGGAGGTGGAAAGCTCAGTCCAAAGGACCAGACTTTTTAGGACTACTTGCAAGACCAAGGACAAGGTATGCAAGGTCGTCGTAGACAGTGGTAGCATGGATAATCTTGTATCCACAAAGATGGTAGAGAAGCTGGAGTTGGAGACGACTGATCATCCAAGCCCATACAGAGTTTCGTGGCTACAGAAAGGACACTAGGTAACTGTTACTAAACAATGCTTGGTTGAATTCAAGATAGGTGGATATAATGATAAGATCTTATGTGATGTTATTCCTATGGATGTCTGTCATTTATTGTTGGGTAGACCATGGCAATATGACATAAATGTGATTCATGATGGGCGAATGAGCACATATACCCTGGAGAAGAATGGGAGAACCCATATGTTGCTTCCGATAAAGGATAAGGAGGTGAAGCCGGAAGTAAGAAACATAGTGATTCTCATGAGTGGGAAGGAACTTCTTACAGAGGTGAAGGAGAAAGAAGATCCACAATTCTTTATGGTCAGGAAATCGAGGATTGTTCTAACTAGCACAAGAGTGGATGATCTACCAGAGGAGATTTGGGAACTACTGGAAGAGTTCGTTGATATCGTGGTGGACGAATTACCTCATTCGTTGCCACCGATGAGGAGTGTGCGTCATCATATAGACCTCATACCAGGAGCTAGTTTTCCGAATAAAGCCGCGTACAACTTGTCGCCGAGGCAAAATGAGGAGGTTAAAAGGCAAGTCTAGGATTTATTGGATAAAGGATTAGTCAGAGAAAGCTTGAGTCCATGTGTTGTTCCAACAGTACTCGGTCCGAAAAAAGATGGAGGTTGGAGAATGTGTACCGACTCAAGAGCCATCAACAAGATAACCATCATGTACAGGTTTCCATTACCGACGATGGATGATTTAATGGATTTCTTAAGTGGGGCAAAAAAATTTTCAAAGATAGATTTGAATAGTGGATATCACCAGATTCGCATGAGGGAAGGTGATGAGTGGAAAATGGCCTTCAAAACCAATGAGGGGTTGTATGAATGGCTTGTCATGTCGTTTGGCTTGACGAACGCGCCGAGTACCTTCATGAGGTTGATGAACGAAGTCCTGAGGGAGTTCATCGAGAAGTTCGTCATTGTGTATTTGGATGACATACTGATTTACAGTAAATCAGTGGCAGAACACTTGAAGCATTTGACTACAGTGATGCAGAAGCTACAGCAGGAGAAGTTGTTGATAAATATGAAGAAGTCCTCATTCATGAAGACAGAGCTCATTTACTTGGGGTTTGTTATTTCGGCTAATGAGTTGAAGATGGATCCATATAAGGTGGAGGTAATCAAGAATTGGACATCACCGAAGAATATCTTTGAGGTGAGAAGTTTTCACGGGTTAGCTAGTTTCTACCGGAAGTTCATCAGGAATTTCAGTGGAATCAGTGCAGCGATGATGGATACAGTGAAAAAAAGACATAAAAATTTTCACTGGACAGCAGAGGCTGAGAAGAGCTTCACTATGTTGAAGCGGAAGATCATGGAACAACCAGTGTTGGTGTTGCCGGATTTCCTAAAGATGTTTCAAGTGAAATGTGACGCAAGCGGGTTTTCCATAGGAGCGGTCTTGAGTCAGGAAGACAGACCGATTGCATATTTCAGTGAGAAGTTGAATGAGGCAAAGGTGAAATACTCCACATATGACAAGGAATTTTATGCTATCATACACGCACTGAAGAAGTGGAGGCATTACTTGATCCCAAAAGGATTTGTTTTATATAGTGATAAGCACGCATTACAGTTTGTGACTCAACGGGAGAAGTTGAATCAGAGACATGTAAAATGGGTAGAGTATATGCAAAATTTCACATTTGTGAAAAAACACATTTCGAGTACTGCTAACAAAGTGGTTGATGCTTTGAGAAGGAAGTGTTTGTTGTTGCAGGAGTTCCGAGTCAAAACGTTGGGTTTTGATGATCTCAAGGACATGTATGTTGATGATCAAGATTTTAAAGAAGCGTATGAAGCAGTTGAGAACCCAGTTCTCAGGGACAGAAGCCCTTGGATAGACTATATGATCCAAGAAGGATTATTGTTCAGACGCAATCAATTGTGCATTCCAAGTTGCTACATGAGGGAGAATATGTTAAAGGAGAAACACAGTGGAGGATTGGCCGAACATTTCAGTCACGACAAGACATTTGCAAAGCTGAGCGAATCATACTTTTGGCCAGGGATGCGGTCAGAGGTCAAGCGATTTGTAGACAAATGCAGGATTTTCCAGCATTAAAAGGGAAGAAAGAAGAATGTAGGATTCTATCAACCATTGCCCATACTAGAGAGGCCATGGGATGCGGTTAGCATGCATTTTGTATTGGGGTTTCCAAGAAAACACAGAGGTATTGATTCAATCTTTGTGGTAGTGGATAGGTTTTCTAAGATGGTACATTTTATCTCATGCCAGAAAACCAATGATGCGACTCACATCGCAAATCTATTCTTCAAAGAGGTCATTCAAATTCATGGATTGCCGAAAAGCATAGTTTCGGACAGAGACACGAAATTCATAGGGAATTTTTGGAGGACCTTATGGAAGAATCTGGGAACTAACTTGATGTTTAGTTCTGCCTATCATCCTCAGACGGATGGGCAAACAGAAGTAGTGAACAAGAGTCTAGGAGACTTGTTGATAAGCTTGGTGACAGAGCACCACAGCCAGTGGGATACTGTATTGCCGCAGGCAGAGTTTGCTTATAATGAATAAGTGAACAGGAGCACAGGTTGGAGTCCATTTTAGATTGTGTATGGCATGCAGCCAAGAGGATTTTATGAGTTGAGGGATTCGTAAAAGACTACGACTAGCAACGCAAGTGCCAAAGAGTTCGCAGAAGCGATGAAGGAACTTCACAGCTAGGTGAAGCAGCGACTGCAAAATTCAAGTTATGAATATAAGCGCAGAGCCGACCCGCGGAAGAGACAAATTCAATTTGATTTTGGTGAATTAGTTCTTTCACATTTGAGAAAAGAAAGGTTCCCGAGGGGAACATACAATAAATTGAAAATGAAGAAAATCGGACCATGTAAGGTCTTGAGAAAATTCGGGGAAAATGCGTATGAGATCGAGTTACCGGATGGGATCAGAATATCTCCGATATTCAATGTCGCAGATTTATACCCATACAGGGCTGGAGAAGCAGAGACTGGAACTGAGCAGCTAGTGATCTAGTGGATGGAAAAGATGCCAGTTGCAGAGAATCTGCAGATGGAATGCATACTGGACAAGAGAGTGGGTAAGAAGACCAGGAGGAAATAATACTATGAGTATCTGGTCAAATGGAAGGGCCATCTAGTGGAAGATGCCAGCTGGGAGACTGAAGCAGAGATACAAAGTCATGGACAGAACGTACAGGATCTCATGGACAGGAGCCCATGAAATTTTTCAAGTGAGGGAGTATGATGCAAGAGCATCGCCAACACATCAAGCGAGCCAGCGCGGAAGTGGAGGATAGCTGGACGAGCCAGCACAAATTTTGAAAACACTTTAGAACTGTTGCGCAAATATTAAATGAGCCATTAAGATGAGGCACACTTGTATATTGTAAATGGACCTTGAGCGGATAGCTCTCGTCCTTAGTAGATAGACGACATTTAAAATAGTTAATGTAGGTAGATATAAATTTAATTCATAGATTAGACAGTTTTAGAAAGAAGGAGGGAAAACAGATATAGACACCCTCGTTTGTACACTGTAACATAATTCAGGGAATAGTTAGAAGCGGGAGAGAGAACAATGGGAGAGAAGAGAGCTGTAGAAGAAAATCCATGTATAGATCTGGAATTAATAGAAGAAGTTGATTCAAATCCATGGTTTTGTGTCTTTTCTCTGTGTGTTGATGTTAAATGATGTGCTCATGAGTTTTGTTTTCCTGTTATGCAATTGCTTTATTGTTGTGTATGTGATTTCATGGTTGAGTTTGAAATCTGAAGGGAAGAAGGGATGAGTTGCAATTGTTTCTCTATTTGAGCCAGAGATTCCTGCAAGGAGTGTAGTCGAATTGTCCGCAAGGAGTGCATTGAAAGAGGGTCCAGATAGAGATAACTTTTGTTCTCATTCATCCCAAAGGTGCAGTTGGGCACAGGAGCCGTGCAAGGAGTGCGTAGGTCGGGTAAAAGTCTCAGGGTTATGAAATTGAGTGAGACTTTGAAGGATTTCCGCTGCAAGTGTGCGCAGACTCGAAGACTCCAACACTCAGACGTGGTTGGAGGTTTGCCGCAAGCAGTGTGTGTAAAGTTTCTTTCTGAGGACTTGAAGGTCGTGGAAAGATCAGGAAGGATAGATCTTCGAATTTGTCGAAGGATTGCACAGAGAAGTTGTGTTTGAAGTGTTCAAACGGGCACTGTAAGTTTGTGCGCAGGTGAACAAGTCTTTGTGGAGGAAGTACTTGATTCATTTCGTGGAATTCATCAGGAAGGAATGGATGGTCGGAATTCCTCAAGGAGAATTCACGAATCACTGTAAGTTGTTAGACCTTGGAAAGGTGCAGGGAAGATACAACGACGTATTCCCAAAAGGTTACAAGCTCGGGAGGGGTGGAGCCGTTGATCAGGACCACGAGGGTCGTTGGATTCACATGCATATCGTGGATCGGGGTTTCGTGAGTCGAGGCTCCAAATTATTGCAACAGGAATCGCGATATCCCGACAGTCGAAGGACAGTGTGTGGGGTCACAGGAAGTTAGTGGAGGACAGGTGGCACGCCGTATCGGAGTTCGGGAAAAGTAAAGTCCCGAACCCATTGACATCAGGATTCGCGATCCCGCAAACCCCAAAATCTCGATAGAAGTGACGGGAAGTGGAAAAGTCAACTCGCCCGTGTGCGTCAGAGTTTCGGTGTATCGGGTATCGGGAGTCGGTAAGACAAGTTTCTTGGTATCGCGAGTAACGAAATCACGATAGGGAAAATTCCGACAGGATAAAGAAAGAGTCAGCGTTGAATGAGGTATTGGGTCTCAGGGATTCGATAGTGCAGCGCTCAACCATTGGACTTGCGAAGTCGCGAGTTCTGATTCCCCCATAAATAAGAAAGGGGGATCGCGTGAAGAATCTGTGGGGAAGATTTCCCGATAGGGAAATAGAAGGACCAGTTAGTGTTCTTCGGGACGATTAAAGTGAAGATCCTGTGAGCGGGCGTACCTGCGGGTGCGGCTGCATCAGAGGGTGTCTATATCCGTTTTCCCTCCTACACTCTAAATTGTCTAATCTCTTAATTCCAATCTACCTACTTTCATTAATAGACTTAAATGCCTATTACAATTTGACAAATGGGATCAATCCCCCCAGATCTATTCATATCTTCTAGGTATAAATGCAAAGTACGCCTTCTTCCTAACTATTACATTAATAATTTTAAGTTCAAAATTCAAAACATTGTTCATAAAAACATGCTCTTTTTCCATCTACGCATCCAGCTACTCCTTTGGCTAGGCGCGTGCTTTTGGATTTTCATGAACTCTTGTTCATGAGCTCTTGTACGGTCTATCCATGCTTATGAATTTCTACTTCATTTTCCCAACTAGCATCTTCAACTGGATGTCCCTTCCATTTGACCAAGTATTCAAAATACTCTTTTCTCCTGGTCTTTTTGCTAATCCTCTTGTCAATTATTCTTTCCATCTGCGACTTTCCAGCTACATGCATTTGTTTTGTCCATTGGATCTCTTTATGTTCCTTCTCTACTCCTGCTTCTTCAGCTCTGTAAGGGTACAAATCCACAACATTGAATATCGATGAAATTCTGACCCCATCGGGTAATTCAATCTCATATGTGTTTGCCCCAAATGTCCTTATGACCTTGCATGGTAGAATATTTTTCATCTTTAGTTTGTTATATGTTCCCCTTGGGAACATTTCCTTCCTCAGATGCGCAAGAATCAGATCACCAACTTCAAATCGAAGTTCTCCCCTGTGTTGATCTGTTCTCCACTTGTATTCTTGACTTGAACTATGTAATCGCTCCTTGACTCAGCTGTGAAGCTCCTTCATTGCTTCTGCAAAGTCCTCTACACTAGCACTTATGAATCCAGTTTGTTCCACATCTTTCAATTCAGAAACTCCCCTTGGCTGCATTCCATATACAATCTGGAATGGACTCTATCCCGTGCCTCTATTGAGTTAATCATTGTAAGAAAATTTTGTTTGTGGTAGAATGTGATCCCATTGACTGTGGTGTTCAATCACTAAGCTCCTTAGAAAATCTACCAATCTCCTATTCACAACTTTTTTCTATCCATCCGTTTGAGGATGATATGCTGAGATAAAAGACAAACTTGTCCTCATATTTTTCCATAAGGTCCTCCTGAAATGTCCCACGAACTTGGTATCTCGATCAGACACGATACTCCTTGGCAAGCCGTGAAGTCTGATGACTTCCTTGAAAAACAGGTTCTCAATATGAGTTGCATCGCTGGTTTTCTGGCATGGTATGAAATGTGCCATATTGGAAAATATGTCGACTACCACAAAGATCAAATCACATCCTCTTTGTGTTCTTGGCAGTCCCAATATGAAATCCATGCTAATTGCATCCCACAGCCTTTCTGGTATGGGTAATTGTTGAAATAACCCTGTGTTCTGCCTTTTCCCTTTCCTGTGTTGACAAATACTGCATCTGTCCTCATCCCTGGCCAAAAATATGAGCCATTCAACTTTGAGAGCGTTTTATCATGACCAAAGTGTCCAGTCAATCCTCCACTATGTTTTTCCTTCAACATGTTCTCCCTCATGGAGCATTTTGGAATACATAATTGATTTCCCCTAAACAATAATCCATCTTGGATCATATACTCGGTCCATTGGCTTTTGTCCCTGAGAACTGGATTCTCATATGCCTCATATGCCCCCTTAAAATCTGGATCATCTCTGTACATTTCTTTGAGGTTATCAAAACCCAAAGTTTTGACTCTGAATTCCTGCATCAGCAAACACTTCCTGCTCAAAGCATCAACAACTTTGTTAGCAGTTCCAGAAATATGCTTAATCACAAAAGTAAAATTCTGCGTGAATTCAACCCATTTAATATGTTTTTGGTTCAACTTCTCCTGTTGAGTTACGAATTGTCAAGCATGATTATCACTGTACAAAACAAACTCTTTAGGAACCAAATAATGTCTCCATTTCTTCATCGCTTGTATGACTGCATAAAATTATTTGTCATATGTTGAGTACTTGATCTTTGCTTCATTTAGTTTCTCACTGAAATATGCGATCAACCTGTCGTCTTGGCTCAAAACCGCTCCAATTGTAAATCCACTCGCGTCACACTTGACCTGGAATGTCTTGTTGAAATCCGGAAAAACAAGAATTGGTTCTTTCGTGATCTTCTTCTTCAGTAGATTGAAAATTTTCTTTGCTTCTTCTGTCCAGTGAAAAGTTTTATGTCTTTTCTTCACCGTATCCATCATTAGTGCGCTAATTCCACTGAAGTTTCGAATGAATTTCCTGTAGAAACTAGCCAAACCATGGAAGCTTCGAACTTCAAACACACTCTTCGGCGATGGCCAATTATTAATTGCATCTACCTTCTCTGGATCCATCTTCAACTTATTTGCAGAGATAACAAAACCCAAATAAATGAGTTGTGTCCTCATAAATGATGATTTCTTCATATTTATCAGCAATTTCTCTTGTTGTAATCTCTTCATCACTGCAACTAAATGTCTCAAGTGTTCTGCTTCTGTCTTGCTGAAGATTAATATATCATCAAGATATACGATGATGAATTTCCCTATGAAATCCTTCAGGACTTCATTCATTACCTCATGAAAGTACTGGGCGCATTTGTTAAGACAATCGGCATAACAAGCCATTCAGACAACCCCTCATTCGTCTTGAATGTTTTCTTCCATTCATCACCTTCTCTCATTCGAATTTGATGATACCCACTTTTCAAATCAATCTTTGAAAAAAACCTTGCTCCACTCAAGCAATCCATCAAGTCGTCCATCCTTGGCAATGGAAATCTGTATCTGATGGTAATATTATTGATTTCCCTTGAGTCTGTACACATTCTCTAGCCTCCATCTTTCGTTGGGCTGAGCACTGTTGGAACAACGCATGGAATCAATCTTTCTCTAATCAATCCTTTGTCCATTAAGTCTTGTACCTGTCTCTTAACTTCTTCATTTTCCTACGGCGTTAATCTGTACACGGCTTTGTTTGGTAAACTGGCTCCAGGTATAATATCGATGCGATGGATTATACTCCTAATAGGTGGCAACGAACAAGGTAGTTCGTCCACTACTATATCAGCAAACTCTTCCAGCAACTCCTGGATTTCTTCTGGTAAATCATTTACCCTCGTACTGGTCAAAACAATTAGGGGCTTCCTAACCACAATAAATTGTGTGTCTTTCTTCTTCTTAACCTCATTAAGAAGTTCCTTCCCACTCATGAGAAGTGCAGTGCTGCTCATTTCTGTTTTCACCTCTTTATCCTTAATCGACAACAACATGTGAGTCCTACCATTCTTCTCTAGGGTGTACGTTTTCTTTCTCCCATCATGAATCACGTTCCTATCATATTTCCACAGTTTACCTAGCAATAGATGAAAAACATCCATGGGAATGACATCACATAATATTTCATCCTTATATTCTCCTATTTTAAATTCAACTAAACACTGTTTAGTAACATTTACCTGATGTCCTTTTTGTAGCCACGAAACTCTGTATGGGCTTGGATGTACAACAGTATCCAGCTCTAGCTTTTATACCATCTCTATAGATACGAGATTGTTTGTGCTACCGCTGTCCACTATGACTTTGCATACCCTGTCTTTGGTTTTGCAAGCAGTCTGAAATAGACTGTTTCTTTGGACTAGGTTCTCTGCCTCCTTCTCTGGCTTCAAGAGAACTTTCCTCGTCATTAAGGATCTTCCGCCCTAAGCATATTCTGCCTCCACATTCTATCCTTGAGCTTCGGTAATGTGAGTTTCACCACCATATTTTTTCTTATATGGACACTCATAGGATTTATGTCCGATCTTTCAATAGACAAAGTATTTTACTTCATCGCCTCTGCCTCTTCCTCTTCCTCTAGCTCGAGGAAAAGTATTTCTATCGGCATACTGCCCTCTCTATGAGCTTCCTCCTCTCTCATGTTGAGTTTGAGGTTTCTTTCCCTCTTCTTTAGATTTCTGAGTTCTGTCTTGGGAAATTGTTTTGCCTCTGGCTTGACTTCTACCTCGACCTCTTTGACCTTGTTTCCGGCTTAGCTTCTCTTCAACTTTCAGAGCTATATGATAAGCATCTTCCACATTTCGAATGATCATCATGCTCATCCCATCTTGGTTGTCATATCGCATACCACTCATGTACCTGGAAACTTTTTCATCATCACTTTCCCGATGACCTGCTCTGATGTTTATCTTGTAGAACTATTCAGTGTATTCTTTCACTGACATTAGCTTCTGTCTCAAATTCTACATCCTCCGAAACAAAGTGATTTGATAATCCTTGGGTATAAATTTGGCTTTCATATTTGCAACCATTCTATCCCAGCTTTTGATTTTCTACTTGCCCTTGTAGCGTCTATCAGCATGCAGTTCATCCCACCATAGTGTTGCATGCCCTTTAAGTCTAGTAACGACATGTTTGACTTTATTGTCTTCCTCGACATCCTCATAGTCGAAGTATTTATCCAGAGCTCTAATCCAATCTAGAATCTCTTCAACATCCAGGTTTCCCTCATACATGGGAATCTCCATCTTTTCTCTGGCACCTATCCTTGCAACAACCCTGAATAGGCATTCATCTACAACATCTTCGACTGTGACTTCTTCTCCTTCATTTCCAGTTTCATTTTCACTTTCAGCTTCGCTGATATCCCTAGCGTCAATTGTGAGCCTCTATATTGTCTCCATGGAATCAAGCCTGGCATGTAACTCACGCATTTCTCTTTCTCTTACTGGATCAGGCATTGGCATTGGCTTTCCTCTTCTTCTCGACGACATGGCTATAAAATGTTCCTCTTTTCTCTGCTACAGAAAGCAAAGAACTTGTTTTGAGCTCTGATACCACAAATGGTGCAGACCTTGGCCCTCGGGCCAACATCCACACAGGATCATTCTAAATCTTCTCTGAATCAAATTGACTTTTTGATTCCTCCATAGGGAATCCCACACACACACCACATTTTTTTCCACATTTCTTTATAGGTATGCCCGCGTGATCAAACACAAGGCATCAACCCAAATCTCCTGACCAACAATATGATCGTGCCCTTTTTCGAATCAGGATTTCGGGTTTCGCAATATCATGATTCCTATTGTCGAGTTTGTTGTCTTTTCAACCTCCTAAACTCGAAATGTCGAATTGCCAAAATCTTTGGCCACGTCCTCCTCCACAATTGCATCGCGTTTTGCGACTTTGGGAATTCTGGTACAAAGGACCCTGATTCCTTGTCTTCGAAAACACCGAAATGTCGAATCCCGATACGTTCAACAAAGGTTGGCTCCCCAATGGTTATGAACGGGACTCTTTGAGTACGTCTTCTTCCTAACTATTACATTAATTCTTTTAAGTTCAAAATTCAAAACGTTGTTCATAAAAACGTGCTCTTTTTCCATCTGCGCGTCCAGCTGCTCCTTTGTCTAGGCGCGTGCTTTTGGCTTTGTATGATGCTCCTGCATCAAAGAGACCAATCAATCATTCCTGCAGAGGAAGATTCAAAGGCCAAGCCTTTCAAAAATATTGAGAAATCATTCATTTGAAAGGAAGGTGTGACAACAACATAGAAGGAGAGACACCATCCATCAGATGGGCTATAGAGGAAATATGGGTCATTGGATTTAGTCCCATGTAGGAGGAGGAGCACACACGAAGGGAGAACCGACCCAAGTTGTCGGATCTGAGCGTGAGTACCAACAATCGTTGGATCCAGGTAAGTAGCCCTATCATTATCCCGTAAATTCCTTCAGACTTCGCATATTCAGAGGTTTTCGTGTGTTGGGTTGAAAGAAGGAAAGTTTCCCAAAGTCCCAGGAACCAGAGAAAATATGTATCATCCAATTGTGAGGACACATGTCCATAGATCCAACATTGTTCAGAAGTCTGACAATTCAGAAGAATTGAAGTGTAGTTGCAAGATTGTGTGTGAATCGTAAAGTTTCAAATCCCAGAATGAATCCTAACCATCAACGCAAAGAGCCACGCGTCAACAGATCTTAGAGTTCATAGATTTGGTACTCCGGAGGAAATGGAGGTGTAAGTCTGTTTGGGTTGAGAACTCGTAGAGGTCCAAAGTACGTAGTATATCCCAACTATCCATTCACAAGGATAGGTGTACCATTGATCACGCCCTTCGTGAGTTCACCAGTTTGGCAATCTAAAGGATCTGAGGTATTGAGTTGTGGAAGGCCTTCAAGCTTGTAGCACGGAGTAAACAATGATCATTGATCTGGGGCAGAAAATAAACGTTCCATATGATAATTTAGAGTTCATGCATTCATAGGAATTGCATGTTGGAGTAGGCAAAACTCCTGAAGCCTAGAGTCTCGAAATATCTGTGAGCTATGGATCTCGACGCATATTGTGAACCATTGATCCCTGTCATTGTTCGACTATTCGTAAATTCAACGTTCAAGAGGATCGTATGGTGTTGTTGTTGGAACTCTTGAATATCATATCTCTGAAGTGTTGGAGTTCCCTCCATTTAAAGGTTTATCCTATCATTTTGGCCCAAGGTCACATGGACTTCTTCGTTGAAGTGACAAGACCCTCGCGAACTTAAATTTGCGCTCAGGGAGAAGAGTAAGGGCCTATGGTAGAGATTTTTGAGGGATCAACAAGATCCCGAGAGATAATTCATATCCTTAGTGTGAACGATCCTTAGAATAGGAGGTCGTGTGATCCCTAGGAGGAGGTGGGGGTCTGCATCAAGAGGTATCATATCCTTAATGTAGCTTTGTCAGAAAAATAAAATTCAAAATCATGTCACCCAGGAGGCACACATAGAGAGGAGTGAAAAATGAAACCATGGGAGAATAAATGAGACAACTTTGTGCGATATTAGATTCCATGGAGGTAGCACAAAGAAGAGCACCTGAATTTGGTGACAGCATTGAAGTTGAGAGGAAAGAAGTTGAAGCGGAAGAAGCAGTAGGAGAACAAGTTGTAGAAGAACGATTAATGAGAGTCGTTGTTAAGCTGGGAGCCAGAGAAAAAATAGAGGTCCCAATGTATGAAGGTAATTTAGATGTGGAGGAACTCTTTGATTAGATAAGTGCCTCAGATAAGTACTTTGATTATGAGGAGGTGGATTATGAGAATAAGGTAAAACATGTTGTGACCAGACTAAATGGACATGAAACATTATGGTGGGATTAATTGTAGACTGACAGAAGATGAAAAGGTAAATACAAAATAAAAAGTTGGGATAGGATGGTAGAAAAATTAAAATCTAAATTCATACCCAAAGACTATCAGATAAACATGTTCAGGAGATTGCAGAACATGAGGTAGAAAGGATTTCTAGTGAAGGAGTACACTAAGGAGTTTTATAAACTAAACATCAGAGAAGGACATAAGGAGACTGATTAGGAGAAGGTTTCCAGGTACATTAATGGCCTGAGATATTAGATCCAGGATGATATTAGCATGATGACCATGAGAATAGTGGAAGATCCTTATCAGGTAGCCATGAAAGCATAAGAAAAGTTAGCAAGGAAGCAGAACCAAAGGAACATAGGTAAAATTCCTAGCAGAGGAAAAGGAAGTGTTGGAGAAAAATTCCAGAAACCCAAAGCAGAAGCTGGAAAACATAATAATTCAGATAGAGAGAGGTGGAAGTTCAAGAGGAGGATACTATGGTGGAAGAATTTATTTTCCTAGAGGAAGAGGAAGAGACAGAGGAGGAGAAGTGAATTTTTATGCCTATGGAAAGACAAGGCATATGTCTTGGGATTGTCTTGAGAAGAATACTGCAAGAGGTGGAGAAGCTCACATTTATGAAGCGTAGTAGAGGGATGTGGAGACAGAGATGGAAGCAGAAGTCGCGAAAGAAGGAAGAACACACATGATGAGGAAAGTTATCGTGAAGCCAGAGAAAGGGGTAAGAGAAATAGTCCAAAGTAACAATTTGTTCAGAACTGCTTGCAACACCAGAGATAGGATATGCAAGGTGATAATAGATAGTGGGAGCACTGATGATTTGGTATCCACAGAGATGGTGGAAAATCTAAAGTTGGAGACGATTGTACATCCAAATCCATACAAGGTATCGTGGTTGGAGAAATGACATCAAGTCATGGTAAGTTGACAAAGTAAAGTTGAATTTAATATAGGTGGTTATAAGGATGAGGTTTTCTGTGATGTCATACTCATGGATATTTGTCATGTTTTGTTGGGGATATCGTGGAAATATTACAGGAATTCCATACATGATGGGAGGAAGAACACTTATACCCTTAAGAATAATGTATGTAAACACATGTTATTTCCAATAGAATATAAGGGAGTTAAAGAGGAAGCTAGTTCGAGTATACTTCTCATGAGTGGGAAGAAACCTTTGAAGGAAGAAGAAGATCCCAAATTGTATAGTCTGAGGATAGGAGATATCATTATATATCTTGGAATGAGTTTCACATGTGCTCATACTTGTGAGGAAGTGATGTAGGAGACATCCATGGAAGAGGCCAAAGAGCCAAACGTTTTTAAAACTAATAGTTTGTTTGTGGTAGCAAGTGCAATAGAAAGATGGCCAATTGAGACTATCAAAGAGAAGGAGAATGGAAAAAAGGCAAGTTTTGTTCAAAAGGAAAAGAAGGAAGAGGAGTCTTGAATAGTTGGGAATCAAAGGAATGTCCAAGAAGAAAATTTGGTGGAATTTCGCATAAATTGCAGTAAGGAAGACAAACATAGGACAACTGCAGAATTGGAACCTGTAGCAGGGGAGAGAACAAACAACATGGATCTTGTTGATATGTATGAAGAATTGGAGGCCCTGGGAGAAAGAATAATAACCTAGAGTAGGCTCATCCAATAGGTCAGGTTACAGATTGATGAAGAGGAGGAGATGCAGCAGCAAAGCAGACTGCAAGAGAGAAGTTAGCTCGTGGACGAGATAGACAGGGAGATAGAGGAAATCAGGAGGTTGATGTTGGAATCAATGAGGAGGATAGTCAACAATAGGTGGAAGATGAAAACAGGAAATCCTGCAACAATAGTAGGGAAACAAAAATAACAAAAAAAGCAGGAGAGCAGGTGGACAACTCCATATTGAAGTTTGGGACCCAAGAGGATCTCAACAACAACAGAAGAGGAGGCATGAGCATGAGCACATGATTTTTGTCAGCATGGAAGTATTATGTAGGAGCATCACTCCAACTCATCAGTGCGTCAGCAACTAGTGCAACAACACACTAGGAGGGAGTAGATCCCAAAGAGAGAAGTGCCAACATTCTCAATTTTGAGTTCAAATCTCAAAATTGATGAAATTTAATGTAATTAAGGTTTGGAATAGCTCAAGGAAATCCAAGCCATTGTATTTGTACATGCTTAGTGTAAAGTCGCCTTTAATAAGTTGTAGTTGTAAATATGGGATGTAATTACCCATTTAGTGTAATAAACTTAGTGGTAGGTTTATTTAATTGAGAAATGAAAAGAACTAGAATAATCTGGAGGGAAGGCTCGATAAGCCCCTCGTGTATAAATCAATGTAATATATTCCCAGTTCAGAGTTAGTAAAAAAATGTTGAGGAGAATAGAAGAGGAGAGGAGAGAGAGAGAGAGTTGAGATTCTGTTGAAGTCCAGTCGTGTACACACTATAAACAACATTCAGTATTAATACAAAGAACGTATTTCCCTGTATATGAGTTTCTGTTTTCTTTTATATGTGTTCTCTGAATGCACTTGAATGGTTAACATGTATGTTTATAAATGTTGGGAGTGCATGCATGTTCCCTTTGTAGGAATATATAGAATCCACGATCTCTGTAATTTCATGAGTGTTTCTTGGCTCTCATGGATGTGCAAAGAGTCCACCTTAGAATTGTTAGAAAATTGTAAAAGGCCAATGCAAGGAGTACATAAGAACTCGTTTAGGAGTTTTGTGAGGAGCGTTCCAGGTGGGCACACCAGAATCACTCTCAAGCTCAAAAGGAATAGTGCAAGGATTGCACATTAGAGTTACTGATCACTCTGAGAGTCGACGCAAGGAGTGTGCAGGGGAGCCTTTAAGGTTCAAGACTCAAAGAGAATTGAGAGAAAGGAGTGCATGAATCCAACACATTGTTGAAGTGTTGGTAAAGCTTTGGAGGAAGAGCGTCGGTTTCCAAGAGGGAACAAGAAATCATTTGGTGGAACAAAGGGTCGAAACCCCTTTGAGGTTCAAAGAAATTACAAGCTCAGGAGGAATAGTGAAAGTGTGCACAAAGCCTACGCAATGTGTGCAGAGGATGAACCATCTATAGGTTTGAAAGCTCAGGAAAGATAGTCAGAATTTATGTAGAGATGAGTGCAAGGAGTGCACAGAGAAAACACTTTGTCAAGTGTTAGTCAATATTGAAAGGGCAAGCGCAAGAAGTTCTCCAGAGGGTGAATTATTTCAAGTGTCGAAGCTCAAGAGAGGCAGCGCAGGAAGATACCAAGCAATCGGTCCTGTAGAGGAAGAGTCAAAGGAAAAGCCTTCAAAAAATATTGAGAAATCCTTCATTTGGAAGGAAGCTGCGAAAACAACAAAGGAGGAGAGACACCATCCATCAGATGGGTTGTAGAGGAAATATTGAACACTAGATTTAGTCCCAGGTAAGAGGAGGATCGCACATGAAGGGAGAACCGACCCAAGTCGTTAGATATGAGTGTGAGGACCATCAACCACTAGATCCAGGTAAGTATAATGGTTGTTGTCCCCTGAAGTCCTTCAGACTTCTCATATTCATATGTTTTTGTGTGTTGGGTTCAAAGAAGGCAAGTTTCCTGAAGTCTCGGGAACCAAAGAAAATATGGATCGTCCATTTGTGAGGACATGTTTCCACAGATCCAGCATTGTTTGAAAGTCTGAAAATTCAGAAGAATTGAAGTGTAGTTACAGGAGTGTGTGTGACTCCCAAAGTTCTAAATCCTGGAACGAATCCTAACCGTCGGTGCAGAGAGCCACACGTCAACAGATCTCAGAGTTCGGATATCTGGTACTCTAGACGCAATGGAGGTGTAAGTCTATTTGGGTCGATGACTCCTAAAGGCCCAAAGCCCATAGTAGATACCAACTATCCATTCACAAGGACCGGTGTACCATTGATCTCGCCCTTCATGAATTTTCCAGTTCGACACTTCGAAGGATCTGAGGTATTGATTTTTGGAAGGCCCCAAAGCCCGGAGCGCGGAGTAAATAGTGACCGATGATCTAGGGCAAAGGGAAACCGTCAGATCTACTAATTCAGAGTCCATGCATTTAGAGGAATTGTGTGTTGGAGAAGGTAAAACTCTCAAATCCCGGAGTCCCCAAATATTTGTGAGTCATGGATGTCGGTGCGTATTGTAAACCATTGATCCCCATCGTTGTTCGGTTGTTCTAAATTCAACGTTCGAGAGGATTGTAGGGTGTTTTTGTAGGAACTGTCTAAGCCCGGAGCTCTGAAGTGTTGGAGTTCCCGCCATTTAAAGGTTTAGCCTATGGTTTTGATTGAGCTCACTTGGAATTCTCCGTTGAAGTGACAAGACCCTCGTGAACTTAAATTTGCGCACAGGGAGAAGAGTAAAGGCCTATGGTAGAGAGTTTTGAGGGCTCAACAAGAGCCGAAGAGATAATTCAGCTCCTTAGTGTGAACGATTCTTAGACCAGGAGGTCATGCCAACCCCAGGAGGTGGTGGGGTTTTGCATCACAAGTCAATTTTGATATCCCCTTATTTGAAGGCTAGATAGATGCATATGCTCTAGAAAAATCGTTAAATCTGCTAAAAGTTTATTACTCTGTCCAAGATTTCTCCAACGATGAAAAGATTACCTTTGCGCCCCTTAAATCCCTTCCCCATGTCAAATCTTGGTGTGAAGGTTATTGGGAGAGGTACATCACAGATGAATCTACACCATTTAGGAGACAACCCACTCGGGAAACCTTTGTATATTCCCTAAAGGAGGAGTTATACCATGTCAGAAACTATGATGACCAGTACATGAGATGGATGAATTTACATCAGAAAAGAGATCAAATGGTGTCGAAGTACACTAACATCTTTCGTACATTGCACTCAAAGTTGGGTATCAAATACTCTGAGTGACATCTTGTTTTGAAGTATCGCAATGGTATGTATAGGTACATCCATAAAAAATGGATTTATTGGACATCTCCTCATTGGGAGCTTGTTATCGATACGTAATCAAAATTGAGCAGAAATTCAAGCAACAGAGTAAGTGGGAGTTCATATTTGAGAATATGCCACAACAGAATCATGGCAAAGGCAACCCTAACTCACATAATGAAGGACAGAGAAAGGAATTCCAACCTCAAGAGAGCCAGTCCAAGACGCAAAAAAAGAAGGGTAATGGGAAGTCTAAGAAATGCATCAAAAAGTGGTGTGACTTCCAGAATATCCCCTGGCACAACACTAATGAATGTCGCTCGAAACAGTCATTGGTGGTCGAGCTCAAAGAAAAAAAATAGAAACCTAACTTGGACTCTGATTCAAAGCACAATAAAGGAAAATAGATCATCGATGTAGAACCCACTACTACCATTGAAACCACAACAATATAACCAAAAGAAACAAAGAAGCTTGAGGAGGGGGAGCACCTCTTCCACTCAAAAATGTGGGTAAAGGGGACCCCATTGCATTTCATTGTTGACATCAAGAGTCATAAGAACCCGATCACAATCGAGGTTGTCAAGGGATTGAAGTTTCCAAGGATGCCACACACCCAACCATACACCATCGGATGGTTGAGCCGGGGACAAGATATTCATGTCATCCAACAATGTCGCATGTCCTATGGCATCGAGCCCTTCAAGGATAAGGTAGTTTGTTATGTTTCCCCACTTGAATTCTATGATATTCTTTTAGGACAACCACATATGTGGAAATGGCACACTATCTATGTGTCTCGGCCTCGCAGTGTCATTGTTATTTTGGGAGGTCAACTCTATAGGGTATTGGAGGTAGCTCCAACTACTGCCACTTCATTGATCTCAGAAAAAAATGTCGCAAAGTAATCTCTCAAACCACACAATTTTCTCTCTTCACGATCCAGTCAAATGGTGAATAGAAGGTTACTGCAACCACTATAGCCTCAACCCAATATGTTTCTATCCAACAGAAGCAAGTCAACAACATTGTATAGGAGCACAAAGAGAATTATAGTCTTCCATATCTTCAACATAGCTCTATTGGCCATTACCCTTTTTAGGTATGCTTGGGGTTCCAACCATTAGCCCCCAATATTGATATAGCTCTTATTTTTCATCTTCACTGACATAGTCCTCCCAAACTCAGAACAAGGTAGATCATGCATCCAAATATGTTGAATGGGTCTAACACCTCCAACAGGTTCATGACATCCTTCCACAGGAAAAGTACAAGCAGGACATCTACTTCAACAAGGCAAGAAACTCACCAAGGTTCAGATTCAACAGAAGTTTCACCATCTCCCGAGGGAACTTGATGCAATGGGGACCATTGCTTCCTAAGGGGGGAGGATTGATCCAGGTGGATCTCAGTGGCCATACACCTTTTCCACTAAATCAACATTTCAAGCATATGATATTCACCCTTTTGATGGGGAATGTAATGTAATTTCATGTCTTCAATTGTTAACTATAGACATCATGTAATGATTTCCTAGTGGTCTTATGTACATGTTTACAACATATCATTAATGCAGCAGATCCCATTAGAACTCTGCAATTAAGCATGCTTAGGCTAGAGTAGTACTGGGATGGGTGACCACTTGGGAAGTCCAAGTATTTTACATGCCTATGGAATTTTATAAACTTAGAATAATTTATCCCACATGCATCATAGGAATTGTTCTCATATCACTCTCTCATATATAATTGAGGTGAAGGAGGCCCTTTAAGCATGCAATGGAGTGTGATGTAAATCTTGTTGCGAATGAACCGTAGCCAACATCTCTTTCTTTTCAGAGATAAGCTACCCCATTATGCCAGTTTGTGTTCTAATATGAAGTGAATCTTTGGCCCACAAGTGTAATATGGATGGTTACAAGGTGTTGCACATAATGAATGAGTCTTAATGCCTTTTTCATGATTTGGGAATGGAAAAACTAGGTCATAGGCCCTTAAATTTGCTTCTCACTAGCTAATGGACCATGCAAAAGACCTAAACAACCTAACAATTGTTTTATGTGTAAAAAATGGGTTATCAGGCCTTAAACATGATTTCATAACCAAAAGTAGGATTACTATTCATTACAATAAATTCCATATTTTCAACTATATTATTCATACTTGCATTATATTAATCCTTTTATATAAATCCATGCCATAATGACATGCATATCATAAGGAATTATATTTCAACTATATTATTCATAGCATAATATTTAGAAAAATAAACTCCATAATATCAACAATACTAAAATTTCATAATGCTTATAAAATAAACACCATACTATCAACAATATTGATAACAAAGTTTTTTTTTTTAATTCCAACACTATTATATTAATATCAAGGAGGGATTATTATTCGCCACATAAAAATATTTGAAATATTTATTTTTCAAGTAAATATTGTTTTAATATATGGAATCTAAAACCTTTTTAAGGTATGCTAATTTTTGTTAATACTATTTGTTATAATGTAGATATTTATATTTATATTAATTTTGTTTTACTTGATTATTAAGTGGACCATGAATCTTTTTAGGGTTTATCATTTTGGTTGATATGTTTTGTTTTAATGTAGATATTTTTATTTATTTTTATTTGAATTGAATATTAAGTTAAAAATGAAGTATTCTTATTTGATTTTTTGAGTAAACATATCAACATATTTATTAGGGATCTTTACAAATATGGAAAAACATTTCTCAAGTTTTCCCAAAAATAAATCTTTAAAAAATATTAAATAAATTAATGTAAGACAACATAGGACCAAACAATAGTCGAATGGGGTGCTCGATTGACATGACAGCTATATCAATGCCCGCCGCCACCTGGCCACCTCATAGGCCACCTAGCGTACGTTCCTCGCCATGTCCTCACCCCGGTCACTTCCGGTCTTTACACCACCTACCGCCACCCTCACTCCTGCACTTGCATTTCGACGTTCACTCACACGGGGAGCTTTGCAACTCGTCTATCCTCACGAAGCCGTGCAGACACTCTTCCCCATCGCTTCAGCTTACACCCTGGCCCACGCTTCTTCTGGACACTATGGGGACTCTATCTCTTCATTGCCTTTGTTTGCAGTTCCAAGCACCAAGTTTCTAGAGCTCTCCATCCCCTCTTCCAGCCTCCGAGCTCTAGTGCAACCTCAAGGAGTTTCCAGTTGGATTTCTGCATTTGTTCCACACTAAGCCACGACCCCGTGGCAGGCCAAAGCGGGGGCCAGCCTGGTACTTAGCTCGTGGTAGAATTTCACTTGCTACAGGGGCTCAAGATGAACCAATCACTCCCTCTGCAGTGCTCCCAGAAGCTATTCCTGCAAACACTCCCCTGGAGGCTCTCCCGGCTAACCCAACCCATGAAGCTCCTCCTACAGTTCCACCCCACAACGAGACTCCTCCCTTGGCACCCCTCCTCGTGGCCGCCCCAAACCAGACACCTTGTGCCCAACCAACTGGCAACCAACCTCCCTGCAACCTCTCCTCCCTCTCAAACCCCTACAGCTGTAGGGTTGAGTGGTT
>JZKD02S1250247.1:133622-146308 GCA_000966675.3 Picea glauca
ATGACCTTAGTCTTATCAATATTAACAGTCATACCCATATTGGAGAAAAAATCCTTGAGGATTCTTAGTTGGTTTTCAAGATCATGGGGACTCCTTGCAATAAGAACGATATCATCGGCATAAAGAAGAAGATTGATGACTATATCGGTGAGAGTAGGGCCGACACAACCTTCTTTTTCCGAGCATTATTATAACTTGTCAATGTATATGCCAAAAAGGGTACGGGACAAGGGACAACCTTGTTTGACTCTGATATTGCAGTTAATCTCTTTTGACCAGCCCTCAATGTTTTTAAACTTAGCAATAACTTTCCCATACATCCTTATTGCAGCAACCCTCAACTCGAGAGGCACTTTTATCTCTTCCAACCTATTCCAAAGGTTTTTCCTTCCTTCCTAGATAGGGTTGGTTTCTAGGTAAGGGATGTGAGGGTGTGCAAGAACGTTTCTTAATGTCTGCAGTAATAGGAACTGCTACAAGGAGCGTCGGGACACAATTTACTTACGAAACATTTAATTTGGGGTTCATATTCAAATCTAGTGGTGGCCCATGTTGGTGCAAGAACTGACCAATGTGAAGTGCGGATGGAAGACCATCGACAAAAGGAGGGTAGAGGTCACAAGTTCGACATGTCATTTTCATAGTATTCCAACTTCCCTCGTGGAAGGCATATTGTCTCATCTCTCTATGGAGATTTTGTGTTTTGTGGGGGAATATTATAATTTCCTCGGAAATCTTTCACATTCAGTCAGATGAGCGTACCCTGGAAAATGTGTATGTGCGATGAGGATGTTCAAGAAATTCTCTGAATGCTTGAACACCATATATGTGGCCTAGAATTCATGTTCACATACCCTCATATCAGAGCTTGAATGCATTTCAAATTCCATTTAGGATATTTCCATTCCCTTATGTCAAAGGTTAGAGTATTGTTTCCTAAGTTTCCACAGATGTGGATAAAGTTGATAATATTTAGGGAAAAAACTCAGCCATAAATTTCTAGAGCTAGATACTTGTATGGTGGGGGGAATTCACAGTTATTTCCTAGTGAAAATTGAATGACCAATATAATCTGGTGGGTCTTTCTATGTGCCCAACAAGTTGTTCGTCCATGCCTCATTTGCATTTAACAGGTATTATTCAAAGAACATGAATCAGGTCTTTTGATTTCCAGGTTGTTGCAATGGTCATAGACGTCATCCCGAGTGAGCCCAATCATATTAATATTCCCTATCAACTAATCCACCACTCCAATGTTCTGTGTATATCTAAAAAATGGAATATATGTTCATTTTATTGTGTAGGTTGTTTGTTGTTTGAGCAGCTGATATTTTTGCATGATTCTTCTAAAATTCTTGTGTTTCAGTCACAATTTATCCCGACCGCTTCTATGCATTCAGGTGAATTCAGTCACTCATGTTTTTTTGATATAAACCATTTAGGTTCCTTTATCATGATGAACACTTATAAAATATTTACTAGCATAGCTAGTGTAATTCTACATGCATGACTACATTTGGAAACACAAAAACAACTAGGTTTATGGTGCATAATAGTGTGTTCAATATTATTGTTATGCCTTTTAAGGTGTGGTCAAGAAGTCGTTGATATAAACGGAAGGTTGGTCACTTCTAAGCTCGATTCCTCTTTCTTTTTATGTTTGTGGTTGATTATCACTCTTCTTGTGCCTTGAGAGGCTAGACTTCCATGAAAACAACATGGTTGAAAATTTCACAACTTGGTTGAAGACTCTATGGTAAATTTGTTAGTTAGTTGGTGTGATATTTTTAAAGTACTAACCTGCTCAGATTTTGATTGTGATTTATTATAGCAACGATAAAAGAAAATGCATTGAAATCAGGTATTTCCATTTGTGTGTTTCTTCTTATTGAGCATAAATAGTGTTGCATTGCATTTTTTACGGTAACCTATGCAACATGCATTTCAAAGATTCTACTTAAATGAATGCATGGTATGATGTAAAAAAATGCATGGTATGAAGTTAAAAGTAGTTAGAAAAGTATAAATTGTTCAAAAAAAAAAAATCAATTGTTTAAATAGTATAACATAGATCTTACCATTTCTTAGTGTAGAGCAAAGGAGGCCTCTCAATATGAGCCTATGCAGTTAGAGGAGGACTCAAGCGTAGCCTCGAGCGTTAAAGGAGGCTTCTTGATTTTTTTTTCTAGGTGAGTACTCTGAAAATTTGATTTACCAAGGTCATGTTTAAAATTTGAGTTGGACATGAAGGCCATGAGTAGTGTTGAGGCATTATTGTGATGGGGTGTTGTCAAGGAAGTAATGGGTGGTGGATGAAGATTCAACGGTGGCTAAAGATTGATCATTTGTGAGATTAGACTAAATCCCTGAGATAGGTGCATAGGTGGAGCTCCTTAGCCGATGCAACAGTGAGACAAATTTGACAAAATAATCATTTCATTTGCAATCAAATTAGTATAGCTTATCTAAGAATATATGAGGAATTAATCCAAGAAGCAAAAAAGATACTTGATAAAACATTAGGAAAAGCCAAAGATAAAACATTAGGAATGGTGAAAAATGAAACATGGCCAAAGATAAAACATTAGGAATAGTGAAAAATAAAACATCTGGAAGAGAAAATAAGACATCAGGAAGAGCGAAGCTGGTAATAATACTTCAAATGTGAGCGAAGCTAGTAATAATACCTCACATCTTATTATCCAATGAGATTACCAAGAATAGGTTTTTTCTTCATTTAAAAGATAAAATAAAATGAGTCAAACACTAAACTAATATGAGTTCAGCATTGTATCGAACGCTAGAGTCCCTGGCTTGCCTTCGGCAGGGACTAATAAGAGTCATAGTTGGTGGACCCGAAACATGTTTCATGAATATGAAAAGTATTAAAAAACTTCAAATCCAAATTTCAATATGGTTAATTGTGAATTCGCATCTCATGTTAAGATATATTGTTAAGAACCTGAATAGATCTACAAATATAATCACCACAAATACTGAATACACAATAGATCCACAAAGCAATATAGAAGAACAATATGCAAAATCTCTTTTATTACTATCAAACCCTTGAGGTAGGGCAACACCATACAATGGATCTTATTATGGAAGGGATCCTCTCCTGTTCACTTGCCTCTTCGAGGGGGCTTCCTCCTAATGAGCTTCAGCTCCAAACACAATATTTCTTTTCATATCTCATTACATTGCTTGAACATATTTATATAGTTCTACCATAACCTAAGAACATTCTAGAGGATGAATCTTCTAGAAGTAGAACCTTCTAAGAAATCCTCTTACATTTATTATATCTAACTACTCATTTATTATATCTAACTATCATAGTGGGCCTTATCCAATAATATAGTGGACCTAGTCCACCTTACATCTAATGGACTCCACTATTATCACTATGGGCCCTCTGGGCCCCCATTACTACCTCTCTAGCTACCTAACATTCCATCCCCCTTATGAAAGTGTTGTCCTCAACGATTCATGTACAACCATATACCAGGGTCCCATAGATAATTGTGGACCATAATGCTGAAGAAGACTGGAGAACCAAGGTCCCATGTAGAAAGGTAATCCACCATGATGAAGTAGTCCAACCACCATTGTAAGCCCGGGTCTCATTTCCAAGTTCTCATTTGAACTCCCCGTGGAAGATTTTGGAACCCAATAACCAATTCAAAATGATGCTCCAAAGACTGACACATGTCATGTGGATCCAAATAAGAAGATCTATCCACATAGTTGAAAAGAGTCGTACAAGAATTTGGAAGGAATAATACCACTGTAGAATATGCAGGATGGACACTGGTAATAATCATTGGCTCTCGATTTGTCACATTGATTCTCTCTACAAAAGGTGGATTAGAGTCATCAAATAAAATGTGAAAGTGGTTGTCATCCCAGAAATGACAACTATCCATATATCAATCATCACAATCGGCCTCAAAATAATACCAAGCATATATTTATTGATTATATTCATCCCTGATGTCCTCCATAAGAAATCTCTCCTGCACTCTATCCAATGAATCTTGAATACTATGAAAACTATCATTGAGGCCATCTGCAAGGTCATGCAATCTAGCATCCAATGTGTCATACAATTGGGATTTGAATGCTTCAGTAATTTGTAGAATTTTTTTGAGGGTTTGAGAGGAAATATCCATCTGAGCACCTTATGAATTCTTCGGTCCCACAACCGTCATGAAAAAACCCAAAAAATAGAAAAATAAGTCACAACAGAAAATCACGGCTTTTTCTGGAAAACCCCTAAAAAACTGTTGAATTTAAAATGCTCATAACTTCACTTCCCAGACTCCGTTTCGGCTGATTTGTTTTTTGAAATTGGATGAAATTGTGAGAGGAACTCAGATATGTAATTTTTTTGGGCAAATTTGTCCTTCAACTTCTACAGAAATAAATAAAAAATTGCATCACCGTCCATAGAAAAAACCTTGAAAAATTGCAGATTTTAAAACTTCAATATCTTGACTTCCCGGACTCAGTTTTAGACAATTGTTTTTTTCAAATTGGGTGTTTTTCTAAGAGAAACTCAGATCTACAACTTTTTTCTACAAAATTTTCATAGAAATGTACCAAAATTTTCTGGAATGTCGCGCCCCTCTTTTTTTTTTCTCCAAAAAACAAATCTGCAAAAATAAAATATATTTGTCCACAATGTCTGCCAAGAAAAGTGATCTGATACCAATTGTTAAGAACCTAAATAGATATACAAATATAATCAACAAAAATATTGAATACACAATGGATCCACAAAGCAAGATAGAAGAACAATATGCAAAATTTCTTTTATTACTATCAAACCCTTAAGGTAGGGCAACACCGTACAATGAATCTTATTATGGAAGGGATCCTCTCCTGTTCACTTGCCTCTTCGAGGGGGATTCCTCCTAATGAGATTCAACTCCAAACATTATTTCTCTCCATATCTCATTACATTTCTTGAACCTCTTTATATAGTGCTACCATCACCTAACAACATTCTAGAGGATGAATCTTCTAGAAGTAGAACCTTCTAAGAAGTCGTCTTACATTTATTATATCTAACTACCATAGTGGGCCTTATTTGATAATATAGTGGACCTAGTCCACCTTACATTGAATGGCCTCCACTATTATCACTATGGGCCCTCTGGGCCCCCATTACTACCTCTCTAGCTACCTAACATAAGGGATCCTCTCATGTTCAATTGCCTCTTCGAGGGGGCTTCCTCCTAATGAGCTTCAACTACAAACACAATATTTCTCTTCATATCTCATTACATTTCTTGAACCTCTTTATATAGTTCTACCATCACCTAAGAGCATTCTAGAGGATTAATCTTCTAGAAGTAGAACCTTCTAAGAAGTCCTCTTACATTTATTATATCTAACTACCATAGTGGGCCTTATTTAATAATATAGTGGACCTAATACACCTTACATTGAATGGACTCCACTATTATCACTATGGGCCCTCTGGGCCCCCATTACTACCTCTCTAGCTACCTAACATATATTTTGATATAAAAAATAGTATTATGCAATTTTTATCACAAATTTTTGTTACAACGTTTTTTTAGCATTCTTTGAATCATTGGAAATATCTTGAAGGGATCTAAAATTTTGTTCTTTTGACAAATAGGACACACTTTTAAAGGTGATAATGTATTATGTATCCACTAAAAAGATCAAATTTAATCATGGAATTAATCTCTTAAAGATGCTTCTCTGAGACATTTTGACTCTGTATTGAGGCATTAAATAGATACATAGGCCTTATAGAGGAATAATGGTATTAATCACTTAAAGATGCTTATCTTGGGCCTTCTGACTCTGTATTGAGGAATTAAATAGATGCATAGGCCTTATATAGGGAGTATTGGTCTTTGAGTGATTTACAAGTGTTGTATTGAGGCATTAAATAGATACATAGGCCTTATAGAGGGATTATTGGTCTTTGAGTGATTTACAAGTTTGGTTAGGAGGTTTTGCACCTTAGGTGTGGATATTGGAATACATGTGTCATTAGGAGGTTTTGCACACTAGGTATTGATCTTGATCCCTTAACCACGATTCAGTTGGAAACAAGGGCCTTAGGCCCCAAATGAATCTTATAAGGCTTATGGGCCAAGGGAAAGGTCTTGAATTACTACATAGGCCCTTTAAAGAGGACCTTTGGTCTCTAAGTAGGATATGAGCACTATTAGGTGTTTTTCACTCCAGGGATGGGTATTTAATACAATATATTTTTTCCTCCAAAACAACCTAGTTGACTAGACCTAGGGAGTCTTTGTAATTGAATTTAATCGTCTGTAAATTCCTAAGCTTTATTGGAATTCTAGAAAGTTTGTACTATTGGATTGTAATGTATTGTAAAAACATATCTTGAAAGGTTGTGAGAGTTAAAGAGATCCTAGGGGTAAGTTATAGATCTCATGAGTATTTTGTGGATCTAAGAGATCCTTAGGATTGATTTAGTGGAAGATTGTTAGGGTCTGAACTAATTTTAGTTCATAGTCTTTTTGTATAAATGTTATGAGCCTAAAAGGAATGAAAAGAGGTCATCCAATGAGTAAATCATGCCAAAGAGTGATATTTTGAAAGGACATTAGAGGAGAGAAGCCTTATGTAAATCATATGTACAGTATGTGTACAATGTGTGTGTGCAGGTTCCTTAAAAACCTATTGAAATTGTGGAGGAAGAGTCTCTATTAGGAGAACTCTGTGGAGAGGGTTAAATGCATTTGATATTTGAACAATGGGATTCATTCGATGATCATTAATCACCTTCAGGATCAATGATCCATATCAGTTGCAGGTGCATGTAAACGATTATAGTCGAGGATGAATTAGAATTTATATTGGTTCTCTATGTGCAGGTGAATCGAAGGTCAAAACCCTTCGAAGAACATGAATCATATCCTTTGCAGATGTGAAGAAAGAAGAATAATCCAATCATGGATGATAGTTAAAGCATGATCATTGATTTTAGTGCCAAAGTCTCCATTCATGTGTTAAGGGTGGAAGGACAACATTAGATATGGAGTGGAGATCTATCCAGTTTGAACGACCAAAAGTAGTTCTAAGTTCATAGTCTGAAGCAATGGTGAAAATATTTTGGAATAGCGTATTCAAAGTTGAAAGGATCCAAAGCAAAGAATACTCTGACAAAAACAGTGCGACCAACGATGGAGATCTGTTCGGAGTGATCAAAATCAATGGATCCAGAAGGGACACGTGGCAATGTCATATTGGCCATAGCTTGTCAGATTTTCTTTATTCAGAAGTGTTAAACAAACAATGCATATTGTAGAAGAGAGACTCCGACAAAATATCCAGATCTGTTCAGAGTACTCCAGGTCAATGGTACAAAAAAAACATGTGGCGGCATCTTATTGGTTCTCAGAGTAGATCCATCAAAGTCCATAAGATGGAATAGCTCTAATAGAAGAAAACCGATGGATGGTTGAGATCTACTCGGAGTGAATTAGATCAATGGATCTAAGAAAGAAATGTGACAGTCAATAGAGACATGTGATGAATTGGCATTAGAAAATGAGAAGTGAGCATGTGGAAGTTGGATCCACAAGTGAAAGTGTGACACATGGTATCCATGTGTGAGTCCTTTGATGAAGGTTTGGTGCAATGGAATGAAGACCAATGATTGTGACCATCGATAGCTAGATACTAAGGACTCAGAAAGAAGGTATGTGGCATATTTTCATTGGAATAAATTTTTGGAGACGAGAGAGTCTGATCGAAGTTGAATGGTCAGAGAAAAGTTTTAGACTAGGCAAGAAAAACTCTGAAAAGGAGAGTCTGATAGTATGCAATGAGAGAAAAAAAATCTAACGACATTAAGAATCTATTCATAGCTCAAGGTATTATGACGGTAAGCATTTAGAGGGAGAGCTAACAAATTGATCTTTACTGCGAGGTCATAGCACCTGCACACATGGGATAAGCGAAGAGAATAATTCAAGGTCATCGTGATTGATTGTATGGACAACAAGCTACTTGGAGCCATCGAGAAAGGAGATTGGAGTTAAGCACTCGGGTATGTAAATCTTGGTCACAACGTTGTGTTTGTATGAAGGAAAGGCTATGACTATAGCTAGAGTAGAGATCAGAGAACACGCGTGAAGCTAGAGATCCTGCACAAAATAAAGGAGAAGTTCCTATAAAATTCTCGAAGGGACGAGATTATTTGTTGAGTTGAGAGCTATATGAGAGATATTTTTAAGAGGGAAATATGGGCCTGTGACTGAATTTTTGAGAGGATCCAATTGTAGAGCTGAGAAGAATTAATTTTAAAATTTTGTAACTATGGGTTTAAGGTTGGGATGTCATCATTTTTGGTATCAAAGCAAGAAATTTAATTTTCTTGTGCATTTTATTTTATGGAATACCTTAAATGAATGGAGTTCATTTTTTGTATCATAGCAAGTTATGCTATTTGGAACTCTATGAGGGATACAAAGAAGGAGACAAAGTTCAACAGAGGAACTTGTAGATTGCAAATTGTGAAAACATGCATAAAAAGGATTTAGATAAATAATTCCTTTAGTAGATTACTGCAGAATAGAGGTCATTCCAACCAAAGGAGCAATGAAGGTGTTGAAGAGACAATATCTATGAACATACCTTGAAGGTATGAGTCAATTTTTTATCTCTGAGTAGAAGCAAAGGGAGAAGGATATAATAGCATCCATTACAGTTCTTGAAGTTGTGACAGAGAAATAGGGAGAAAGCAGAGCTCTCAAGTGAAGGAGAATCTTGTGGCCAAATCTTACAACAAGGGATGTTGTAAACATTTTCAACTTAGGATTGGAAGTGAGGAGAACAATATAATTTCTCAGACAGTGTGATTAGGTGTAGAGCTAGAGAAGAGTAGAGGAGTTCTCATAGGGTTTCAGTGGAGAGAACCAATGGTACCAAAATGTCATAACTCAGGGGGAAGCTTGGTGAGGTATTGAGTGGAAAGAAGAGGAGACTTGCTACAGAGTCTTGATGTAGCTCACAATGAACTAGGAGGATTTCATAAAGGAATAAATAAGATGACTATTGATGGATAATTACGTGGTTTTCATGTGGCATATGTCGTGGCGCTGACGTAGCATTGCCATCGGCCCACCAGGGAATTAGGGATATCGACTTATTGGCCCTTGAAACTTCAAAATGACATTGAGACTCCATCCTACCGATATATGATATGGAAATATTGGATCAATGGGGCACCGGGACCACTAGACCATCAGGCATCGGGCCCTTGATAGTTTAACACTCCAAAAATCCTCCGATATTCGATATTCAATATGTATTGGGCCCCGATCCTTTGATCTTGGTCGCTGGTCTTGGATGATCAATTGTTAGGATTTAACCGTCTCCGAGTCCACAGTTATTCACGACTAAAAGTTAATGTGTTGTGCAGAGTTCCATAACTCGCTCGTTCTTTGTTTAAACCATGTAATTGTGTCTTTGCAATACAAACCTTTTAAAAATGATTCTCCTTATGCATGTGGGATATATCATGTTGGTTCTCCTAGTCCATTTAATCACTTCCAGTAGTCATATTTACTTCCTGATATCAGGTCCACGGTTTTTTTGTTCCTTTACTTGATTCACCTCCTTGATATCATCCCTTTATTCTTATTTGACAGGTTCGTTCCTTCCAACATTCAATTTCACTATTAGTCATTTGCAACTTGAATTTATTTGGATTGAATTTTCATATGTAGTCTTATTTCCATCATAACTCAGGGTAAATATGTAAAGGCATATCAACTCATCAATGCAACACACATAGGTATTCACAGTCTCCCTAGTTCAACACAATGCAAAGAGACATAGTCTTCCTCTGTCTTTGACACATCAATGATATCCATTACTATCACAATCCTTTCTACCTTTGACATCAATGACAACATTGCTCAGTATATTGTAAACCTTCTCTTACCCATGGAGCATAATTTGAAACTTTCAAAATTTGAAAGGGGTGAATTGGTGGATGGTAAAAGGTATAGGCAATTTATTGGAATACTTATTTATTTGACAAGCACTTGACCATATTTGTCATATTCAATTATCATACTTTCAAGGTTTATGCATGAACCAAGGGAAAGTTACTGGAATTCAACAAAAAGGGTACTAATGTATATTTAGGGTACAAAAGATTTTGGTCTTCTCTATAAGAAGAATAAAAAAATTACACTTGTTGGATATTTAGACACCGATTTTGAAGGAGACATTGATGGTCAAACATCAACTTTAGGTTACTTAATGACTATGGGTTCAACAATAGTATGTCAAGTGCAATTGCAAAAAGAAGACAATTGTTGTCAATTCTTCAACATAAGTAGAGTATATATTAGCATGGGAAGCAACATGTGAGATTGTATGGCTATGCAGGATTTTACAGGATCTTGGTGTAATTCAAAATTCAACAACTACTTTATTGATTGATAGTCATTCAACAATAAAGATGGCCAATAATCTAGTATTTTACTCAAATACTAAGCATGTCAACACCAAGTACCACTTCGTCATATCTCCCATCGTCAAGGACATCATCAATCCTTAGTTCTATACATCTGAAGATCAAACTTCAGATGTTTTTTCCAAGTCTCTTGGTAGAATAAAGTTCACTAAGTTTAGAAATGAACTTGGTATTTGTAAAAATGAACTTTCATATTAAAGGGAGGAATATTAGCCTAATAATAATAAAGTTATAAAATTATAAATAAATCATTTTAGAAATTAGTTTATTCTAACATATTTGTCAATATGATATTTAGTTTAATATGTAAAGGACACCTATCATACTCATGTGATTATGTGATTGGTATTTCTCCTACGGTTTAGAAAAGAGTTGGGATATATAAAGTATCTCTTTTTCATGTGAGGTACCTAAGCTTTATGCCCTCACTATCTTTGTAACTATGTTTTTCTTTATTAATAAAATTGCATGTCCGAGGACACGTAATCAATAGGGGTGAACTCTCTCATAGATTTTGTTTTCATCCTTGGTGATTCTAAGTGATTTTTTCTCACATAGGATGGAGATTGATCATCATCACATGCCTTGTGACTAGCAATATGTAAGCTATGTGACAAGGATATAATCATGAGAATAATTCATTTTCTCATGTTTAACCTATTGTGAGATTTTTGGTAGATATTATTACCTATTTAGATATATTCACATATTGAGATCCTATATTCATAATGAATACAAAGGTGTGATTCCCATCTTACTAGAGATATTACTCAATTTAATATGTTATGCATACCCCCATATTTAGTTCCATGTAAGAACTATAGTCCTACTACCTCATTATTCATAGATATAGGAGGAGACACATGGATATCAAAAATTTTAAGAGGACTATTTGACATCAAATCTATTAATATAGTCCAAATCTTAGGTTTCATTTAGAGACAAAATTATTTTGGTGTATTACTAACTTTTTTATATCACAAATTTCAAGAGGGATAACTCTTCCTATTTTTTCAAATAGGCCTCTATCCATAGTTTAGCTCCATATCTTTCTACCTCTCCTCTCCTCTCTTATTTTTAGGTCAATTTATGGGTATGTCTTGTTAGGATATCAAACATCATGGGACTGATTAAAATCAACTTGGTCTTATGTACTTTAGTCATGTATGTTTCTTAGTATGCACACGTGATTTGATGGTCATGATTATATCTTATACAGGAGTGATTTAACAATCATGGTATTTGATGGCCCTAGGAATAGCAACAATAATATATTGTACCCTTGGTTCCTTACTTTACTTTGACAACCCAGGGTTCGTAGAAAATTAAGAGGTGCTATGCACTATGTGTGCGATATGAAATTGTTGGTAGTAAAGGTCTGGGGATGATCAAAGGTTAAGAGGTGTGGAATGATGTAGACAAATGAAAATGATAGAAAGGAACTATAAACTATTTTTTAATACAAAGAATCAAATCTGCAAGTACAACTAATGTAGATTTCATGAGAATAATTCATTCTAATGGCAGTAAAGGATATTGAATCATAAATATTAAACTGAGAACAAAAAATGAATTCAATCTAAGCTATGATAGAAAGATATAATAGAAGTGAGGCTACACTAATGCATGAATAAAGAAAACTATGTTATGTCTAATCCTTTGATCAATGGAAATCGTATGTGTTTTTATTGTTCAGTGGTGTTTTCATGAAAATAAGATTAAGATGAATTGAATTTTGAAGCTAAAACTATCCCAAAGGAAGTTTCTACAGGAACTGTGTAGTTTCTACAAGAAAATACTAAAGGAAGCAAAAATGAAGCTCAGAAAAATAGTGTAATTCTTTATAAGCATGAACAAATCTAGACTATAAATAAATGAAGTGGATCTGAGGTTCTTGGCCTTGGGAGGCACCTAAGAGTGATACAAAAGGCTTATTGAACATTTCTACATAATGCCTGCTGGAGCTAGCTAGTTAGTGATAACCTTAACAAAAGTTGGAGTTGATCATGCAAAGATATATAAGACTTCACAATATCTAATCACTAATTAACATTCATGGAAACTACAGAAATTATAAAAGGGTCCTTGAGCCCTCTTGAGTGGGACCTATATAAGAAGCACAAGGATCCTAAAAGAAGATTTAATGAATTGAAATAAAAACCATCTTTATTTAATTAAC
>JZKD02S1250247.1:154022-171833 GCA_000966675.3 Picea glauca
GCTACTATTTTAATTAATATTAGTTATTAATTTAATTTAATTTTTACAAGTGTCCATTACAGAGATACAACTGGACCTTAGTTTCCAAATATGCCAAAATAATCCATTCAGTTGGAATTATTCATCTCCACAATTGTTACACATTATGTTGGTTACCTCTATTATTCATCCCCACAGTTGTTACACATTATTTATATAATGATAAAATTTTACAAAAAGTGTTTTGGTCTGAAGACCAAAATATCAAAAATGTGAAGCTCATAGCCTCATGTAAAAAAGCATCAAGGATGTTACTCTCTATAACAAGCGACTGCTCGTTCTACTCTACAGAGCAGTCGACCGATGGATGTAGATACGCCCATTGTGTGGCATTAATAATTCCTAGAGAGCTCATCCACTGTGGAATTAGGGACATGCATGGTCAACCCCTCCAAGTTTTGTTCTATGACCTCTAGATCTACTGCAGCTACTCCTGTTACAACACCTCTCTCTCCCCACCTCTAGATCGGGGATGAACCTAGAGGATGATAAGATCCCACATCTTCATTATTGAAGAGCACTCGATTATTCATCGGATAAAATAACACAAAAAACATTTTATATCATTAAAAATAACAAAAACATTATATAAACAAAATTTTCTTCTTACCTATGCCCCCCCACTGGGAACCTTCAAAACGAGCTAGATCAGGATCTTTGCGGAAATCCACCCTAGCATATGCATAATTTTCAACCATGAGAAACTGGGTCCTCAACCATTGGAATAAGACATCGTCATACCTGATGATGTGACCGCCTCCATGTCGAGACATGAGATCTACCCACCTCTTCATCCTCGGATCTTGTGGAGAAGGTATACCCCACTCTACCTGGAAGCGTAGCACAGTGACCCTCTCTAGGAACAAGGATACCAAAATACACCCATATCCAAATTGTTTTAACCCACCACTTCTACACTTGGTAAGTTGTTTCTTCATGCTTTTTAGGACCCCTTCGCACCAGTAGAATACTCTGGGCTCCATGAACTCCAATGCATACTGAAAATAGATCTGCAGAGCCATGTGGGGAGTTTCACTCCCTGTCATGTGAGTAATAGTATAGAGGATAGTCCAAAAAGGCAAATATCGAACATCCTTGATAGCTACCTTACCGCTATGTTTCTCGGTACCCGACACACAATGATGACGGACGTAGTAGTTCATAGGCTCACCTCTGGACCTGCTGCCTGTAAGTGTCACCCGTGAACCACGACAATATAGTCATGTCAGGAAAAATATATCCTCGATATCTATGGTGATTGTGTGGTAACCCACGTGAAATTCCATCTCGTTCACATCCCACATGTGAACCAAGTACTCCAGTAGTCTCAACTGGGATCTCATGCTCTGAATCTTAAGTAATTTTAGTAACCCACACTATCGGAGGGCCATAACTGTTCCTGGGTCATTCTCGATGAAATAATATTCTTCTTCGTGCTCTCGTTCACGCCACTCCAACATCTTAACTGTGGAAATCCTGCCAAGGAACCATAAGATAAGATTAGAAACATAGTTTTCTTTCCTGGGAGTTTTCCCTTGTTGGATTCATATTTTTAAATTTTGGGCGGCGGTCGTCACAGGCCTGCAAATTCGCACAGTGAGACATCGTCGCACCCTACCTATAGGGTCACTTGCGACAATCCTAGATCGTCGCGGTTCCCTATGTAGGGCACCTTCGACGACTTCAACGCATGGGTAACCCCTAAAAAATCAACCCAAAACATAAATTTAACCAATGAAAATCAATTTTGAAACCATGAAAAGATGAAGGAGATGGAGATTACCTCTTTTGTGGAGATGATTCGTGAAATGATTCATCATGCACTCTGGAATCAACAGTTGGAAATTGAGGTGAAAAAGGGCTTTGGAGAAATATTTGGGCAAAGTTACAAATGAAATGGTAAAATGTGATTTTTTGTCTATTTTATTGACTTTTATCACTTTTCATTTGTATATTATATTATTTTTATGCTTTATCCCAACCCTAAAGTCTTAACAACTTTACAAGTGATCGATTTTTGTAGATTGAAAATTCTAGAGGTGAGACGTTGGAACAAGGGTCTACTTTTTGTTTTATTTTTATATTTGTCACATGTACAGATCCTTTTAGGGTTTTTTCGGAAAAAACTCTGAGAAGAGTCTTAATTCTTTCTCGCGCTCGTAAAACCATGAGAACGTAATCAAGTAGTCTTTTGTCATTTTTTTGAACTCGTAATGGTTACATGAAAAATGAAACCTATGGAGTATCATTTAAGCTCTTTTCACGCTCCTTAAAAATGAAAAGATTTTTTACGACCTTGTTCTTTTCACGCTCATAAAAGTATTTGAAGAAAACATCTGATGAGTGTTAAGATATCACTTTTTTTGTCTCGTCAGATTAATTTACGAAAAAAGGACCTTATGGAGTTCTCTTTAAGTGTTTTCCAGACTCTCTAAAAACGAAAAACCCCTGAGTTTTCTCTCTTTGGACTCGTTAAATAGACATCGAAAGACCCATATGGGATCGAACCATTCCTTATTAGGGTTCGTTAAACATACTCCGAGGAACTCGTCCGAAGGATGAGCTTACATCAACAATAATATGTTATCCTCCTCAAGCTTGCGTAAAATAAATAGGTACTCGCCAGAAATGGTGGGGGGAAATTGGGAAAGAAATGTGTCTTTGTATTTGTGTTAGTGGCAGTAATAGTAGTTATTGAACATGACACCCCCCTTCATCATTGTATCCGGGTAGGGAAATCTATTTGTCTCTCGTTTAACCATCCACAAGTTCATATGTTGGGTCCTCTGTGAGTCAATGCTGCCAATACCATTGTCATTTCATTCATATGTTCAAGAGAAGTCCAACCTAAATGAGCCTTCTATCGAGTCGGCCATCTGCATTTATAAATTTTCTACCATGACGTCCTTCCCTGTGTCAGTTTTGAATCAATTTATACTCTGATCTACCTCAAATTTATTACATATTTTGTGTCATTGATGGGGGATACATCAAGGCCCTCCTGTGACGAGTCTTTTCCTGTCGAATTCAACTCATTATCTGGGAACAAGACTTAGAAATCATTTAGTACCTTAGATCTTGCATGCCTCAATGGCAGGATTCTTCACTTTCAACGGTGGGTTCACATCATTGACCCCTGATTGGAAGATTCCATCGAATGTTCAAATTCAACTCATTTATTCACATCTGTTTTATTTTACTAAGGTACCTTGGGAGTCATTGACATCAATGGTGATTTCCCTCGCACTTGTTAATGGTTTTCATTAATGACCAGTAATCAAGTAGTTTCTACCATGTTCGACTTAAACACCTGTAATCACATGGTTAGATTCATACTTAGAGACAATGGAATTGAAGACCCTGAATCTTATCATTTTGATCTAGGTTGCAATGGAGTATTCATGAATTTGTACTGACACATAGATCCACTGTGTATGTCTCGTGGCTATGTCTGAATTTGAATTCTCTTACAACAAAGATCCACAGTGTATTCCTGGTGGCTATGCCAAATCATGATGACATGGATCCACAGTGTATGTTTAGTGGCCATGAATCACTTGACACTTATGATTAGAGTCACTTGTAGTTTGAGCATGGGAATTCCTACCTCAGAGATGGTATGATATTATGCAGATGCTTGTTTTTTTGCAGGTTCCTGGTCGATGCGCTCCTTGTTTTTTACACACACATTCTACAAAGTGTTTCAACTGTCACGAGCTCCAACTTCATCATTTGGGGGGAATTATGTTACACATTATTTTTTTCACCTCTATGATCACCTGACAAGATGTGTTAATGTTCCATAAAAATATTAAAAGAGACTTTCTCTATGGGAAAAGTGATTTTCTTTCCTCTGTTAAAAACCATATGAAGGAAGGTCGTTTCACCCTGTTATATGCATGGGGTGTGACGATGCCTGATCGTCGCACTCTGCACTATCCCTGGACTACGACTTTGTCGCATGTTGCTTTTGCATAGGGTGTGACAATGCTTAAAGAGTGGGAAAAGTCAAACTTCACGAATGTTCTAGAAGATGAGGTGGCCTCCGATCGGTTTGGATCTTACTCGCTTCTCTAATTTGGTGGGATCGTCCTAATATCCTCATCCATCTCTCTTTCACACTATATAAAGAAGGATCTCTCATGGAAAAGGCCAAGGTTGAATAGGCTAAGAATTGTATGGAGAATTCTACTTCAAATTATTCTTGAGAGATTTGCTTTAGTTCTTCAAGTCAGATTGTGCATATTCTTCATTCAAGGCATTGGAGCAAAGGTGTGTGTGTTGGAGAAAAGAGTCATCGAAAGGGGACCTTGCAACATCAAGGCGTGGTTTGTATTCTCCACTTTCTATTCACTTAATACAGTAATGCATTTCTTCCCTATGTAAGCATCTTGTCTTCTATTGTATATTTCCTTGATCATATACATAAACTTCATTAGAATGTATATATTTTTGTTTTCCCTCTTTGTTGGTTTGTGATTCTTGGACATGCTTACTATTCTGCAAACCCAAGGAGGGAGCTACAAGGACGACACTAGCGAGGATCAAGCATCATTTAAAATTTATGTCACTTGTAACTCATTAAACTAGTTCATATGATAATGAAGTTTAAGGCGAAGTGTGCATTATGTTATGTTTTGTTCTAGTTTCTAGTGGCATCTAGGGAGATCTATTTGTGTCCGCACTTACCGATTAATCCGATAACAACAGCCTGGGAAAGACAAATTTGAAGATTCATTTCAGTTCACAAGAGACAAACTCCCAGTGTCCATTCTGAGAAAATGGTGAGGAATCTCTCAAAATGGATGAAAACTCACTTGCAAAACAGGTCAGTTTACCTTCCACTTGGGATATTTTCTCAAAGGGTGAATAGTTTTGGATTAATTGTAATTATATTGAGAGAGAAGTTTCCATATTTTTTGTTGCAGCCAATCTCGAAGAGAAGAAATTCCAACTTCATTTTCGAGAAAACGGTGATGAATCTCACAAAACGGTCGAAAACCCATTTGCATAAGGGGTTGATTTACTTCTTTAGTTGTACATTTCCTCAAAAAATAAATCCTTTGAGAGATATTCCCAATTTTTCAAAATGATTTTTCTTAGAATTCATGTATAAATATCAGATCTTGAGAGCCACCATGGGGATTTCAATTTTCTACAAGAGGGGTACTCTTTGCACTATTGTAAGGGGGATTTTCTTTTGTAGAACTTGTCTTAATATTCATATATGGAGCTTGGGGATTCTCTTTCTGAAATTTAAATCTCTTATGTAGAAGAATATTCCATATTATTATGGATTTTATTTATGTCGATAGAGCTTGATGTCTTGGAGAGACTGTTGGAGAATTATTTCAAGAGATACATAGGTTTCTTGATTGTATTTCATTTCAGATACTATTATCTGTATGAATATAATATTGTTCTTTTGTTTCTTTTTGGCATATTTATACGAAAGATTTCATATGGTGGCACTATTGTTCTTTATGCAACTTTATTTTTATCTAATCAACTATATGATCTTATAATTTCTTAGATCCTTCATTCATCTCCTGATTTGTTTATCCATTTTAATCAATTTCTGAGTAACTTTTTACTCAGAAATTTATCATTATAAATTGATCTAATAATCATTAAAGTATGAGAACTACTTCCTTACTATAGTGATTTATCTTTTATATTTTCCAAGTTATACTAATTCTCTTAACATAACATGAAAGAAGTTAAACAATATCAATTATTAGGACTACTCATGTAATCTGATATTCTCTTTAATTCTCATGTTTAATCCCTGTCATTTTTAAACCATTGCACTTGGTATTTAGGAACTATTTTTTATGTGCCAAGTTAGAATAGTTTTTCATTTGTTTTTTGCATTATTAGTTAGATATTCATTTAGTAATACATAATTGAAAGTCTCCATATGTTGGAGAAAATATTACTATGGATTTGTTGAGCCCTTATTTCAGTTAGTTTAAGTTATTTTATATTAGATTTATATTTAGTTTAAGTTAGATTAGGTAAGGGTAAGTGGACCCGTTATAACTAGTCATGATCACCATACCAAACGGAAAAGGGTCTAATTGGGACCCTAACCGGGTGATTTCCCCAATGTTGAATATGGTCAATTATGGCCATCAACGGGAAGATGTCACGGGAAATGTAAAAACAAAATTCTTACTACTTTGATTTTCTAGTTGTTGACTATTTGTTGATTTCTCCTTGTGTAGATGGTTACTGCAAATGGTGTCTTGGGTACCTACAAAATAAAATATTAGTATTTAAAAAAAAAAAAATCTCTTTTTTTTTTCTTTCTCAAGGTAGAAGTGCCATTACTGGTTTTCACCATAGTCTTGCCTCATCAAGCATCCAGGACGTTTTCTTGATGAATATATTTATTTATTCCTCGGATCTGAGACTGCCTCCATTGGAGATTTTCATCCAGGATTCTTTTTTTTTCTCTTTTTTTCATATTTTGTTTATTGGGATGGATCGAGAGAATCTCTTATATCAATCACATCCAAATTTTGTGTCCTCACTATTGTTCTGAAATCTTCTTTTGTTAGTGGCTTGTTATAAACGTTTAGTCTGAATCCATTCACCAATAGGGGTATTCCTTCCTCATCAATGGTTTTGATCTAGACTGAACTGTTATCATAACACTTATCAATAATGTAGGGTCCTAACCACCTAGTCATCAAATTTCCTTTGAATTCCTTCAATCTTGAGTCATATAACAGAGATAAATCCCCCTTGTTGAGGAAAAGGTATAAATTACCTTACTCAATCATTTTCGAATCTTGCCTGCCTAGGACAAGATAGTTGGGAATGTCACCCTGGGTTTTATAGCCTTAAAAATATTTTCCCAATCCGCAAGTATTAATTACTACGATTGAGGTTGATTTATTAATGAAAAGAATATTGCAATATAAAATAAAATTTATATAATTTTATGTGATGAACACAGATTTTATGATAAAGTAAGCATGACGATAAAAAAGCGAAAAGTAACCAAGTCACAAATACGCATCTATGAGATAGAATAACAATCTGATTTTATTTCATTCTAAGATATCAAAAGTGGTTTTCTCTTTACAAAACCCCTGCGAGGGCATGGACGAAATTCTGATTTAGAGATCCCCGATGAACACCATACAAAAGACTCTGACAATCAAGAAAAACTGAAATTTATAATCTGGATCAGCTTGGCACAAACTGTTGTCATTTTGAATCTGCAAGATATCATTTATCAAACATGAAATTTAATTCACAAATAGACAAGAATACACAAACTATCAAGGATGGATCAACAACTCTAAAACAAGCATCTGAAAAGTTTGGTTTAGTATTGAACCTTGATATCTACAATAAGACCCTGTTGTCAAAAAGAGAATTAGGCTTTGAATAAACTCAGAAATGAATGAAAACTGAAACTATCTCATGCAACCAAAGAGAAAACCTTAGTCTTGCTTTCTCTTTCTACTCTCCCTTGTCTCTTCTTCTCATTCCGCTTTTATTCTTTCCAAATAAGTTGAAGTAGTTCAACTACTTTATTTAGTTAAGTTGATTTAACTTAACTAATTAGTTTAGGAGAAATAAATAATAATAATATAGTTAAGGGTCTTTAATTAATAATAACTAGGTAGGTTGGACCCCTTGTGACTCCCGTCATTTCCTTCTTTCAAATCATAAAATATAACACCAAGAGGATAATCATTTTTAATATATGCCACCCTTGTAACTCCCTTAAATATATTTCAACCTGGATATTTAAATATTAGAAATAATTTATATCATATCCAAAAAATATATAAATATCCACATCATCCACATTATCCACATTATCCACAAAATACCAAAACAGATCTTGTTGTCCAAAAATACTGAAAACCCTAAGCATTGTCTTCATCAAATGAAATCATAAAAACACATAATCTAAAAACCATATTTGCCACTTTGTGAGGCAAATCTTCTTTTCTCATTGTTGTTTCCCTTAGATTTCTTAGAAGTAGCTCGTGGTTGATTAGACCCTTGAGGTTTTATCTCACTGATCACATGGGAACAATCATCCTTCAAATGTATGCGAGAGGACACAGATTTTGAGGAATCATTGGAGGGAGAAAAAGGGGAGGAAATTGTTTTTCCTTTATCTTGCACAAGTCGAGGAATATTTGCTTTTAGCCTCTTACTAGCATGTGAAGAGTGAACTGGAGAAACAAAGTGGGCAATCCGGACATTGGGATTGATAGGTGGTGGAAAAGGCAATGAAATAGTGGGCCAACCATGATGGTGAGAGACATGTGGGTTGACGATCTCTTTCCATCCATTATTTGCAGGGACTTCTGGTTGCAAGGACACATGTGGAGGAATGCGAATGCCATGGATATTCTAAGGAAGCTGGAAAGGAGGTATTTCTGGTCAAGGGTGCACTATTCCATGACCAATTCAATTAAAGAACCCAGCTTGGAACAACTGTTTCAATTCTTTAGGATCAACGTCAAAATGGATAGAAAATCTAGGCCTCCTGTGGCCTCGGTTCCAATTTCCCCTGCCTATGTTATTTCTGCCATTGTTTCCCCTACTAAAAAATCTCATCCTGTAGCAGCAGTTCGTTAGTAATGAAGCTCTTAATAAACCATACATGACATTCTTCTTACATTAATCAAAAATTGGCTCAAAATTGACACGAGATACATGCAAATCCATCCATAATTATTCGTTCATTAATTTCCAAGTGAACAGGGGGTGATAGGGTTCATGGGAAAAATGGAGGGAGTGTAATTAGCGAAAAGTGGTATAATTATAGGGGATTAATACATGAATATTGTTCAGCAATTAATCAAACAATTTACTATGTAATAAAATATCAAAATATCAGTCACCAACCCTTCCTATGTTGCTTTTACACAAATTTTTCCTTTTGAATTTATTTCATAGAACATGGGTGCAATAAGTGAAATCGGGATTATGAGGGGAATGTAATGAATGAAAAATGATATAATGACAGGGAATCAATATGGGTATTTTTCAATTGAAAATAAATCTACACATGCAATCAAAACATATCTCTTCCCAAACCTTCAAAATTTAACAGTGTTCTTTTTTCAACAAACAATTCGAACTCGTACTTTCTTTGACAAATTTTCTTGTTGGCTTCCAAATTATTTTATACAATAATCTATATGCCTATAATTATTTAATCACAGCATCCATTGTATCTACATAATCATTATATGACAGTCATAATGAACAACATTGTAATCGCTATAAGAAACCATAATATCATTTGAGTCACAACCATAACATTAACTCCAATGATCCATCCCTTAAAACCAACATGAACATGCACAGTGTTTAAAACAATTCATATACATCATTTATTTTAACATTGTCCGATACAATCAAAATGGACGTTATAACTCGTATACGAGCCTTAAACATTCCACAAACATGTGCCACCTCTATATAACCAACATAATAGTTGAACCGAAATAACATTCAATACTTTGATCCCAAGCTTCAAATAAATAAGTGGGTACAATCTCCTCCAAAATTACCAAACAAAAGACCCAACAAAATCGTTTCCAAGTAATCGAGCATTTACAGTGCTCCCATCAACCATCAAACTGGAGTAAATATGATATCAATGTAATATTTAGGGATTAAGACAGCAAGTGGAAGGTAAGAACGGTGGTTCAACCAGATGGCTTGTTATTTGAATAGCGCAGACAACTCATTTTGTAGGTTCCTTACCACAAAACAATAACATGCAACACTTCCCTTGGTTGTGTGAGTCTCCCAAAACAACAGACTACAACTTCCAACAGACAACACAAATGAAGCCAACCCCTTTAACAACACTGCAAAATGAGCGACCAAGTATAAACCCATGCCCGACCAAAAAACATGAATAATGCTTTCATCAACTTATGGTTGGCATTGACTTCATAATGTGTAATTTTTACCAAGAAACGGTGAGGTCATAGCATCCAAGCTAACAACTCAGGGTTTTGCACAAATAAAGCATGAAATACTTTAATCTTTCATCGGTTCACATTGAAACCCACAGGGTCGAAATATGGTGTGTGTACCCTAGCCACAAATACTAGTAAAATCGAGATAAAGGTGGGGAATTCGAAAAGCCCAGATATTTGGCAGAGTATGTTAACCAATTTTAACAGAGAGGCCAACTTGAATACAGAGCCATGGAAAAGAAGGATCAAATGCATTTTTTATTCAACCATTTCATGCGAAGGATTACACACAACAAGAAGACCGCAACAATTTTCTTTTTTAAATGCCAACAATCTAGAACTACCACCATGATAAATCAAGAACACAAACACCAATACACAGTTCATAAATATCGTAATAGCTTAAGAACCACACAAACCACGAGCAACCAGAGCCCAAAATTTATTCAAAGGGCAGAGTAACTATCATGGATGGAGAAGTAAGAAAACCCATACCTGAAAAAGCTTGCGCGAAGAAAAACAAGATGGTATACCTCCTTCACGACAGAGCAACGTGGAGAAACAACAACTACCAGAGCCAAAACAATGCAAGAATGACTAGGGTGATGGGCTCGAGGGGAGTTTGAGTGATGTGTAGTAAATGCATGTTGCTTCTCCCTTACAGCTTCATTGAATTCTTAGTACGATCCAAGCCCATTCACCATAGCACTAAACTCAAACCATTAATCAACCAAAACCCAAAATTGCCATATCATTTTTTTCAAAATGTGCCACCCCTTGGTAATATCAAACTTCTTCAAATGTCAACTTTATAGGAATACAAATCAATATGAAACTCAAACAATGTGCATAACCATAGTAGCAAGGGTCAAGAGCACCCAAACTCTTGTCATAAAGATACACAACATTTGAACCTGAGTATAAATCTTTTATCCAAAAGGGAAACTTTATTATATTCTATGAGAGATCATCAAATCCATTTAGTGTCATGTTATAATCATCCAACCAACACATATCACCATAACATTTTAAACCATGATCTAGAGTAAATGAACTATAGAAGATTGTGTTGATACCATCACATAAGCCAACAAAATATAAGCGTTGCTTATCCACCATAGTTCCATAAGTCTACAAGGGGGTCCCACCTACTATTTTATTATTAATATAAATAAATAATAAATCTTGGCAATCATTTGCGAGCATAACATTCATCGTTGCATTTTTAAGCATCAACAAACTGGCGACTCCACATGGAAATTTGTTTCCAACCGATTAAGAACTCAGAATGTTTGGTTTTTCAGACCAGGTGAATCGTAGATCAAATAATTATTTACCAGAATGATTATACAACAGGTGAAGTGAGGCAGTTTAAGGGAAAAATGATATGATACTTTGGGAATAGCTCATGTAAAGTGTTACGTATGAGGGGTTATTCCTCTATGCATAACATTCAATTGGTCAGAGTGAAATTGTTTATTGTTTAAAGGAGAAAAACTTCTGGTATGCTCTTTTTGAATCTCAGGGTGGAGGGAAGAAAGGGAAGACAAAATGTAGGGATGAAAATCCAATTATCTATCTAACAACAGTACTGGAAGCGGAGATAAATTTCAGTGATGTCTACAAGGGGAACACCATGACAGCTATGTAACTTGATTTTTATTGATTAACAATAATTACATAATAGCATCATTGTGGAAAAACTGATCCAAAGTTTTATTTCTGAAAAGAAAAAGAAATCAATAAAAGAAAAACAACAGAAAATGAAAAACAGCAAAGCAAAATCAAAACAGTGAAATAGAAAACTATAATAAAGAAGTGAATTTCATGCAGCGTTTAACCTTCTAACTGGGTCCACAAAGTGTTTCAATTGGGAACCATTGGTACTATAGGAAAATAATCGCTCTTCTAATTCCTTTAGAAGATAAGAATTTGCGCCCAGAACAAAAGCGATTTTAAAAGGACCCAACCATAATTTTTGAAACTTAGAATGTCTTCCTCTATCAGCATGGGATGAATCCCAAAGCAAGACTTTCTCATTTACTTTAAACCTGACATATTTTTCGCTTTTATTGAAATATTTCTTTACAGTTTGATGTCTTCTCTTTATGTTCTCCAAGGAAAACATCCTTTGTTCCTCTAAATCTAGTAGTGCATTTATCCTTTGAGAGACATTAGAAGAATTTAATTCTTCGATCTGTAGCATCGGTCGTAGAGAAGAAAGTTATAGTTCAATAGGAAAAATAGATTCTTGACCATAAACAAGTTAAAAGGGAGTGCAACTTGTGTTACCTTGGTAGTAGTGTGATCTTCCCATAGGGCGTAAGTAAGGAGGGTGTGCCATTGACGAGGCTTATCTTCAATGAGCCTCTTGATGATCCTAACAAGATTTTTGTTAGTAGACTCAGCTTGCCCATTTCCTTGAGGGTAATAATTTCATGAGGTAAAAAATTTTACTCCCAGCATAGTTAGAAACTGAGTCAGCTTAGCATAAATGAAAGTGGGACCGTTGTCTATAAAAATTTCTAAAGGAATGCCAAATATGGAGAAAACATTAGTTTCAAGGAAAGAAATAACTTGTTCATCCTGTGAATTTTTAAGTGGGACAACTTCAGTCCACTTAGTGAAATAATCTATGGCTTTCAAGATAAAAATATGCCCTATTGAAGATGGAGGATTAATAGGACCGATAAAGTCTAGACCCCATTTTCAAAAAGGAAAATCAAGGAGGACAGGTTGCAGAGGCATGGCAGAAAGGTGTTCTTTCCCAGCGAAGTTTTGGCACTTGTCACAAGATCTTGAAAAGTTATAAGAATCTCAAAAAATTGAAGGTCACTAATACCCTTTACTGATGATTTTAAAAGCAGTAGTTTTAGCAGAAAAGTGGCCCCCCACATGAATAATAGAATTTGAAGGTCCATGGGTTTATTGTAATAGTTTTTGTGCTTCCTCATTATTCACACACCGAAGTAATATACCATCAGCAGATCTCTTGAATAAGAAGTATCCTAAAATAATATATCTGGAATATTCAAGACAAATCCTTCTCCTCTGATGAGTATCTAAGCTATCTGAACATTTCTAATTTTGCAAGTAATACACAAGATTTTTATACCAGGGATGTTCAACTATAGGAAGGGTTTGACTATCAATGTAAAATAATGTTTAAAGAGGATTATCGTGTTCGTCAATTTCTTCACTTTATTCAACATGTTGAGCCAAGTGAAGGGCTAAGCCTCGTCCCTTAATCATTTTTGAATTCATGATGGTTAAATCATGCTTTTGGATCTTGGCAAGCCAATGTGCAAGCTTCCCTGAAAGATAAGTCTCTGACAACAAAAACTTGACAGCAGGAAAAGGGACTTTTACCAGTGTGTGCTTGCCTAGGGTAAAGTGGAAAAGTTTCTCCACATCTTTAACAAGAGATAAAACATGTTTTTCAATATAAGAATACTTGAATTCATCATCTGAGAAGCTTTGAATCATGTAAGCTACTATTGTTTCGTTATTCTGGTCATCACCTTGTATGAGAATAACAAAAATTGCTTCCTCTATGGCATTAGTGTATATAATAAAGTATTTCTCAACGTCTGACTTCACCAAAACCGGTGCGGATCTGATTTCCTTCTTAATCCTTATGAAATCATTCTCGACGTCTTCAGTCCAAGAAAATGAGCGATCTTCCTTGAGAAGATTGTGAATTGGTTTGACCATTACAGCAAAATCAAGAACAAATCTATGGACAAAGTTGATGATGCCCATAAAGGCTTGAACCTACTTTTTGAAAGTGGGGGCAGGAAGGTTCAGAAAACAGTGATCCTTTCGGGAACTATGTTTATTCCTTAATTAGAAACAATATGTCCAAGGAGCTTTCCCTTGGTAACGTCGAAGATATACTTAGAAGGATTTAAATAAATGTCGAACTTTCTGCATCGCATGAGAAATTTTCTAAGATGACCAAAATGATCCAATCAGTTCTTTGAATATACAGTCAAGTCATCAAGATAAATATGAATAATCTTATCGATTATATCATCAAAATCTATTTTCATAGCTCTTTGGAAAGTGGTACCTGCATTAGATAATACAAAAGGCATACGTTCATAAGAAAATGTGCCCCAATGTGTAGTGAAAGTGGTTTTGTATTTGTTAGTCCTTTTTACCTTGATTTGATTATAACCAAAAAAATTATCAAGTAAGGACATCATTTGTGACCCTGCAACTTGTTGCAAAATCATCTCCATGTTAGGGAAAGGGAAATGGTATTTTACGCTCGCTCTATTCAATGCACGAAAATCAACGCACAATCAGATATGACCAGTTGTTTTCCGAACGGGAACCAAATTGGAAACCCACTAAGAATACTTAACAGGAAAAATTATCCCATCTTTAAAAAAAAATTCCAACTTCTTTCTAATAGTAGCTTCAAGTGCGAGATTAATGGGTCTTTGTTTTTTCCTAACTGGTTTTATACCTTCCTTGATAGGAATTCCATGTTGTATAAGAGAAGGATCAAAACCACGAAGATCCTCATATGACCAAGCAAAAACATCTTGAAATTCACAAAGTAACTCGGTGAATTTCAACTTTTCTTCATCAGTACATTGGGCACCTATCTTAAAATTCTTTGGGGAATCGGATGTTCCAATGTTCAATGAAATGGTTTCACCCACTTTCCTTTTTACTCCTCTTCTTTATGATTTCTTTGTTTCCTACATCACTTGATGAAAATGAACTTTCTAGAGGAGTCGAGCCCTTCACACTTTTGTTGTTTTCCATGGATATAATATCCTTGGGCTTATATGGTTCATTTTGTATGAAAGAACAAATGCCTTCATCACTGGAAAATACCTACAATGACTCTACATTTTCAGGGATATGAGGACGATATAAAGATTGAAAAGTACAATTAGGTCTTTGTGGAATAAGTTGTTGAGTAGGAGACACTGCAAAAATAGCTAACCTGTCAGACATTGAATTGAGTTCCATTTTAAACATGAATGATGTTAAATGATAAAAAGTTTGAGATAAGCATCCAAACATATTGGGTGTAGCGTTTAATCAAATTATTTCTAGGATAATATATCTTACATACAAGGTTCACAAAAAGTTCAGAGTCCCCAAAAACTGTAAGGTGTCCACAACCTAAATTATAGGCATTTTCAATGCCTAGCAATAATGCTTCAAATTTGGTGGCGTTGTTCGTTCAAGCAAATTCTAACCTATAGGAAAATTTGTGAATTTTACCTATAGGTGAGTATAAGATAATTCTTGATCCATTACATTCGTTGGAACATGAGCCATAAAATTGCATGTGCCACATACCATCTTCCAGATCAATTTTTTCCCTGGTAGTTTCATCCTCATCCGCAAATATGGAATACACTCCTAAGTCCTCATCGACATAGTTTACGTTGGGATGTGGAATACTTTCTATGTACGGTGAGATTATTCCTTCCCTTAGGACTGTGATATTCTTTCCATTCCAAGGAACGGATAAGTGTGTTCCATCAAGTGAAATATATCCACCTGTAAGGCTTGTCAATCTCTTCCTGAGATGATAGAATATTTACTTACTGGCATATCAATTACTTGGATGTTAAGGGTTGTCCTTATTTTAGGATATGCACACAAAACCAAAGTCACGTATTTGATTTCACCTATAGTCTATTGTTGTAGACTATTATATGAGAGCATGCTTCTAGAATTTTCATTAGTACAAAATAATCCTAGCTCTTCCATAATAATTTTCAACATTACACTTGGGCCCAAACCACCATCAATTAGGAAATAATGAGCTATTTTATCCATAATTTTTGCAAAAATGAAAAATGGAGGGTTTTTTATAGGGTGTCTAAAATTATTTACACCTACTTTATTTACAATAGAATCCTCTTCTTTTGCCTCTTCAGAAATATTGTCTATGGTGGAAGTTTTTCCTTCCATGAAATGTTTTAGATGCTTTTATTGCTCAGGGAAGGAAACCATGTCCAAAAGAGTAGCATTAGCCTTGTTATTATCCAATTGGTTGAGAATGTTATATTTGGAAGATGGAATAGGGGAGGGAATTCCTTGACTATCAGGAGTTTTAGTATCTTTTTCAATAGCATCTTGCGAAGATGAACTTGGGATAGAAAAAGTACGAGGGGTATCATATTTTCCTTTTGAAGCATAGGATTTATTCCTAGTGTTTATGATCATGACATCTTCTAGTTCTGACCAATCTAGAACAACAATGGTGGTTTCCAGCATTTTGCCAAAGATTTTATCCCTAGCACTCTTCTTTACCTCACAAGTACTTTCCTCATGATTTTCCTCGCAAAAGTTACACCAAGGCATGATAACTTTGGGCTGAAAGTTGTTTTCATTGGGATTCCCAAAAGATGGTGAATAAGAAGATGAGGCCCTAGGAGTAAGTGAAGGGACATTTCCCTTTCACTCATATGCTATCATCTGATTATTCATATCGTATACAAGTTGTAAGAGGGCAGACATGTCCATTTGTTTAATCGAGTCTCCCTTGGGAAGACCTATTATTTCTAATTGTTCTTCATACTTTATACAAGTATGAAGAGCGAAACCAAGATTGTCAATAGATTTTTCTTCAAGCCTATCTCGATAAGGGGAAGGTAGAGAATTATAGTAATGCATAAAAGAAGCTTGGTTCTATGGGAGAATTAGTTCGGGAATTTGATTATACAACTTGGTGAAATGAAGGTTCAAAGACTTAATAGTCTCACTGTCCTTGTATGAAATGTTATTGTATTCCCACAATTGTTCATTTGGGATCTTAGACTACCCATAAGTGGACTTAAACTAGTAAACTATCTCTTCCCAAGTGGAAAGAATCTTGGGAGGGAAATCGAAAAAATCTATTGTTTCTTTCCCTTCAAGAGAGTTGATAAATAAGCGCATACAAGTATCATTGTCATTAGCTCCTAAATTGTGACAGGCATTAGAGAAATCCACCAAGTGTTCATTTGTAGTGACGGTATTATTTCCGGAAAACCTAGGTATATGCTCCTTAAATTTTGGTAAAGGATGAGTAGCAGGCGCTAGGTTCAAAGGAGAGGATACATGCCATGGGGTAGTAGTAGCATCCTCCTTGAATTGAAAGAGCCCATATTTCTTTATGACCTTAGCAGGGTTAGTAGTTGATTGGACATGGATCTGATGGATATAGAAACTACCAATCACTAATGAGGCCAAAGGTTAAGATGATGAGGCACCTCCAATGCCACCAGAGCCACCCACAGATTCGATTTTGTAAATGATGGGTGAGGATGAGAAAGATGAACTAGGCGAATCAGATAAATTTCTCGTTAGAGTACCTTGTTGGGTTGAAAGAATATCTTTCCTTCTTCCTATTTCAATGATATGAGTAATTTCAAGAGACAACCCTCTTCTTCTCCTAGAGATGTGAGGATTTGAGGACATGAAAAGAAGATCAAAACTTTAGGAAAAAGAGAGATACAGTTGATTCCTAGGTTGCCTTTTCCTAGCCTCCCAGCGTTCTCGAGTACTTATGTCTTGTTCAATTACTTCCCACGAACGTTCAATATCAGCCCGGGTATTAGCAGTTTCTAATATGGTATTAAATAAAGTTAAAACAATGTTGGTTTGGTCTTTAATGTTAATTTTTTAATTAAAATGAAGTACCAAGGTAAGTGTTTCTCTTCCCTAGGTACCTAAGGGGAGAAATTGTTGAATGTGGGTCTTAGTCAAATTAATTTGTGAGATGCAAATTAAAAGATAACTTTATGATTAAAGTGAGGGTGAGTGAAGAGACACCAAATCTCAG
>JZKD02S1250247.1:176562-196520 GCA_000966675.3 Picea glauca
AGAAGCTCATAAATAATACAAAGCCCTCTCTAACTGGTTTTCCCCTTGTGGGTTTTTCCAGGGTCGAAGTTAGACCGAAATTATTTGTGTCTATATTTTCTGAGTTTTGCATATTACTGATATTTTATTTCTGCGTTGAAAACGATGTTCAGAATCCTCATGTTTCAATTCTGAAATTTATTTTTTGTTAAGTTTTTTATATGCTGAAACACCAGACTGTAGCATATGCTGAAACACCAGGCTGTAGCTTATGCTGAAACACAAGGCTGTAGCTTATGCTGAAACACTAGGCTGTAGTATATGTTGAAACACCAGGCTGTAGCATATGCTGAAACACCAGGCTGTAACATATGCTGAAATAGTGTTGAAACTGAGTTTGGCATTTAAATTTGACTGAAAAATCAGCGAGACTGAAACTGGGTTGGGATTTTGAAAAATTAACATTTAAGACCGTGAGCAATATTGGGTTTCCTTGTAACAGGTACTGTCACAAGGAAAAGAAAACAGTCAAAGAAAAAACAAAAGAAAAAATATTCAATGATAATTACGAATACAATCAACCACAAAGATATGGAATATCTCCCCAGTATGGTCACCAAATAAATGTTGAGAAAAAGGTATAAATTACCTTACTCAATCATTTTTGAATCTTGCCTAGCTAGGACAATATAGTCGAGAATTTCACCCTGGGTTTAATACCCTCAAAAATATCCTCCCAATCAACAAGTATTATTTACTAGGATTGAGGCTAATTTATTAATGAAAAGAATATTTCATTATAAAATAAAATTTATACACTTTTATGTGATGAACACAGATTTTACGATAAAGTAAGCATGAAGATCAAAAAGCAAAAAGTAACCAAGTCACAAATACACATCTATGATACAGAATAACAATCTGATTTTATTTCATTCTGAGATATCAAAAGTGTTTTTCTCTTTACAAAACCCCTACGAGGGCATGGAACAAATTCTGATTTAGAGATCCCTGATGAACACCATACAAAAAGACTCTGACAATCAAGCAAAACTGAAATTTATAATCTGATCAGCTTGCCACAAACTGCTGCCATTTTGACTCTGCAAGATATCCTTTATCAACCATGAAATTTAATTCAATAAGAAACAAGAATACATAAACTATTAAGGATGGATCAACACCTCTAAAACAAGCGTCTGAAAATTTGGGTTCAGTCTTGAACCTTGCTGTCTACAATAAGACCATGTTGTCAAAAAGAGAATTAGGCTTTGAATAAACTCAGAAATGAATGAAAACTGAAACTATCTCATGCAACCAAAGAAAAAACCTCAGTCTTGCTTTCTCCTTCTATTCTCCCTTGTCTCTTCTTCGCATTCATCTTTTATTCTTTCCAAATAAGTTGAAGCAGTTCAACTACTTTCTTTAGTTAAGTTGATTTAACTTAACTAATTAGTTTAGGAGAAATAAATAATAATAATATAGTTAAGGGTCTTTAATTAATAATAACTAGGTAGGTGGGATCCCTTGTGACTCTTGTTATTTCCTTCTTTCAAATCATAAAACATAACACAAAAAGGATAATCATTTTGACTATATGCCACCCTTGTAACTCCCTTAAATATCTTTCAACCTAGATATTTAAATATCATAAATAATTTATATCATATCCAAAAAATATATAAATATCCACATCATCCAAATTATCCACAAAATACCAAAACAGAGCTTGTTGTCTAAAAATACTGAAAACCACTAAGCATTGTCTTCATCAACTGAATTCATAAAAACAGATAATGTAAAAACCATATTTGCCACTTTGTCAGGCAATTTTTCTTTTTTCATTGATTTTTCCCTTAGACTTCTCGGAAGTAGCCCATGGTTGATTAGACACTTGAGGCTATATCACACTAATCACATGGGAACAATCATCCTTCAAATTCATGCGGGAGGAAACACATTTTGAGGAATCATCGGAAGGAGAAGAACAAGAGGCAGTTGTTTTTCCTTTATCTTGCACAGGTTGGGGAATATCAGTTTTTAGCCTCTTACTAGCATGTGAATATTGAACTGGAGAAACAACATGGGAAATCTGGACATTGGAGTTGAAAGGTGGTGGCAAAGGAAATGGCATAGTGGGCCAACCACAATGGTGAGAGACAGGTGGGTTTACGATCTCTTACCATCCATAATTTGTAGGTACTTTTCGTTGCAAGGACATATGTGGAGGAATGAAAATGCCAGGGATATTCTAAGTAGGCTGGAAAGGAGGTATTTTTGATCAAGGGTGCATTATTCCATGACCAATCCAATTAAAGAACCCATATTGGAACAACTAATTCAATTGTTGAGGATCAACGTCAAAATGGATAGAAAATCTAGGACTCATATGGCCTCGGTTCCAATTTCCCCTGCCTCTATTATTTTTGCCATTGTTGATCTGAAAATATCTTTTAAAGACAATTGTTGAGTTTTAAAACATGAGTTCATTAACTATTTAAGAAATTGATGAAAGAGGAAGAATTAAATATGTAACATGGCAACCATATTGAAATATATAGATCTGGAAATAAGCACAAGAATCAGCAAACTATAACAACAAAAGTTGTCAACGAAGTTCGGCAATATCCCCTACGTCTCCGGGCCATTGTCTCGGTGGGTGAGGCTTTCTTATTTATCTTCAAAGATTCAAAAGTACATCATAAATATTTCAAATGGATTAAAAAATGATATGGCGGTGTTCTGCTAGATATCAAGAACCCAACACAACTTACGACACTGAAAACGGATGAACGGAGCTCCAGAAAATGGCCCGCAAAGTTGCTCTCCTCAATGTATTCCCTGCATAAAAATGGATTTGGATTTACAATTCTTCAACATTTATCCTTTTCTGAACCTCCCCAAGGCTACCAAGAACCTCTAGTTTATATAGACTTGAATTTGGCTACAAAATCCCAACTTCCCTCCAAGATCTGACCTCAAAAAGAGCTTCAGATCCTCCAATAATGGAAAAAATCTCCCAAAACTCGATGAAAAATCAATAAAATCATATAATATAAGGTCTAAAAACCCACTTTTGGGATAAAATAGGGTGCATCCCTTGAATTCTCGGGCTCTTGGTCATATGCGCACCCTCCATGTGGCCCTGAGTTGGGTTGGCGTTGGTCCTTAGCCCCCGGTCTTGATTCCTGGTCGTATGCGCTTGGACAAATGGTTGCGCCCTTGCCTTCGATGCACTTGCATGCTAGTTTGGCCCCTGGTTGTAACCCCCCAGTCACGTTCCTTGTTCGGCGGGATAGCCTATCCAACCGGGCATTTTCCCCTCAAATCCGCTCACGCCATCCTTTTGGAGGTCTGGGTCATATGGTAATGGTCGTATGGTGTTGCGTCAAGGGTTGGGGCTAGGCCCCAACCTTTTTATCCGCCCGAAATACATTGTTGCAAGTTTAAATAATACATTTAAACTATAGTTGTTAAGAACCAATGTGGGCGGCCTGGTAGCCCAGCCCTGCCAAGAATTTTTCGCCCGGACCGGAGATCACAGGTTCGACTCCCATAGAGTCCATAAAAATTTTCCACAAAAACCAACCAATGAAGGGGTGCCATGTGGCATCCCATGACTGGGCCACGTGGCACCATTACTTTCACAAAATAATATGCCACGTGTCAAAGTATGACTCGTCCACCTATCAACCATCAATTTCCCAGTCAGCATGCCAACGTGCATGCCATGTCACTATACGGACTGTACGGTCATCTTCCACATCAGCACTGTACGGACTGTACAGACAACAAAAATTTTGTTTGTTTGGAAAAATGAACAGAATGCGATATATTTCGCATATGGTGTATGTTTGAGCCCGTTCAAGTTGTGTTGGGTTTGTAACGACGAGGCTTATGCACACGGTTGTTTTGAAGTGATTTTGAGCACTTTGATTTTTAGGCCTTCCTAGACCCATTTTGGTTCCTGGATCCATTTTGGATCACGCCTCCCCACTAATACCTTTTGGTCCTCCAAAAGGATACTAACCAGTCATCAATTGCGGGATAGGCCATCCCACTTCTTCTCTGTCTTTAAACTCTGTCTGGTGCACCTGTCTCATCAAGATCAACTGTAAAACAACCATGATAACTAACATCGTATTGTTAGCCACTTGTACTCTGTCACATATTACTGAAGCCACTATCATCCATGTTGAAAACATTACTAATGATAACATCAGAAATATGACTGCAAATGAGCTAATATGTTTGTAATACTTGCACGACATTAGCTTATCTTGAAGAAAAGTATGATTGAACTTTCATTCTACAATCATCGCATGTTCTTTCTTAAGATCAATTACTTGATTTGGCACAATTATAGGTGTGTTTCTTGCATGAGATGCCTTTCTTAATTGTTCCATTGTTTGAAGAGATTGATTTTATTTTAAGTGATGAGCATGTACAACATATTATTTGTCTACTTTGATTAAGTGATATTGTTTTTGTTCCCTATAGAAGATTGTTTTGAAATCATACAAATAAGGACTACCTAATACCATTCCACATTCATTGGGTGACACCACATCACACATTACCTCATCCACAAATTTTGATGAAATTGCAAACTTTAAAGTTCATTTTTTTGTTATGTGCAATTTATGGTTGTTGCTTATCCATTTAAGTGAGTAAGGCTTGTGATGCATCTGCGTGTTTAATCCCAATTGTTTAACCACTTCCTCTAAAATCAAGTTAGATTGAGATCCACTATCTATCAATGTGTCGACCTTAGTATGTCTCATTATGACCCTTATGTGAAACAATTTACTTCTAGAATCAAATCCATCACCAATTTTACCTGTCAAATCAACAGTTGTGATTTTAGATTCATCACCTGAATTTGATCCCAAGTCTGTTGGTCGTGATGTTGTTGCAACTGTTTTCCTCCCTTTCCTTTCTTTGAACCACTTCGATCTCTTCTCAGGTTGCAATTACCAGCAATGGTCATCATCATTCCCTTATTTCTTGCAATGCTTGAAAGAGATCTTCTCTTCCTTTATTTCCATTGAATTTACCTTCTTTCCATTCCACTTCCTTTTGTCCTCTTTTCTTGAAGACGATTCCCCTGATACACCAACTCTTGTTTTCCCTGCCTCAATGTATGTTACTTGAATAGAAATCTCATCAAGATTAGTAGGTCCAAACATAAATACAGTGTTATGAATATGTACAGGTAAACCTCCTATATACTTCATAAGAGTTTCTTGGGTATGTAATGGAATGTCTAACATTAATGCCATCTTACGAAATTCATCTGTGTATTCTTGCACTGTTTGTCCCTTTCTTCGTTTAATACCTTGCCATTCAATTAAAGCCTTCTCTTTATAACCCAAAGGATAAAATTGTTTTCTAAGTGCAGAAACAAAACCTTGCCATGATGGAAATACATTACCCACTTGTTGTGTTCCATTTTGCAACTTACTTTGCACCAGATGAGTGTCAATTTGATTCGAGTTGCCTCATCCTTGATTTGTTGCACACTGCAATAAACCTCCATCTTTCTAACCCAATTATCAAGCCTCTCTGCATTTACTTCACCATCATACATGGGTAATTCAAACTTCAGATCAATCTTAAGTAAATGCATATCATTTTTTTTTTATGGGAATGTTTTCTTGCGGTGAATTTGGAACTTGTACTTGAATAAGAAGAAGTTGATGGAGAAGAAGGAGGTGAAGGAGGAGGTTTAGGAGGACCCTCTCCTTCTTTACTTTTGACTTTTGAAGATTCACCTAGAATCGGTCTCTTACGCTCCAAGTAATCATCATATAGAACCTTCACCATCTCCGACATGGCGAAGAAAGTCTTTCGAAACTCTTTCTCCTCATGAGAAAATCCCTCTTCCAATGCCATCTTCTCACTTTGAGAATTTCTCTTTATCGATCCAATTTCAAGATTGTCTCCAACAATCTCGCCTTCACCATGATTCAGCTTTTCCCTGGTAATCATGCAAACTCAAAAACCAATTGTCAACTTTCTTTGATACCACTTGATCCGAAAAGATCTTTTAAAGACTATGGTTGAGTTTTAAAACATGAGTTCATTAACCATTTAAGAAATTGATGAAAGAGGAATAATTAAATATGTAACATGGCACCCATAATGAAATATACAGATCTAGAAATAATCACAAGAATCATCAAACCATAACAGAAAAAGTTGTTAACAGAGTTTGGCAATATCGCCTACGTCTCTGGGCCTTTGTCTCAATGGGTGAGGCTTTCTTATTTCTCTTCAAAGCTTCAAAAGTACATCATAAATATGTCAAATGGATTAAAAATTGATTCGGATGTGTTCTTATAGATCTCAAGAACCGAACACAACTGACGGAACTGAAAACGGATGAACGAAGCTCCCGAAAATGGCTTGCAAAGTTGCTCTCCTCAATGGCTTCCCTGCATACAAATGGATTTGGCTTTACAATTCTTCAGCATTTTTCCTCTTTTGAACCTCCCCAAGGCTGCCAAGAACCTCTGGTTTATATAGACTTGAAGTTTTCAACAAAGTCCCAACTTCCCTCCAATATCTGGCCTCAAAAAGAGCTCCAGATCCTCCAATAATGGGCAAAATCTCCCAAAACTAGCTGAAAAATCAATAAAATTATATAATATAAGGTCTAAAAACCTACTTTTGGGATAAAATAGGGTGCATCCCTTGAATTCCCAGGCTCTTGGTCATATGCGTTCCCTCCATGTGGCCTTGATTTGGGCTAGCACTGGTCCTTATCCCCCGGTCTTGGCTCCTGGTCGTATGCGCTTGGCCAAATAGTTGCACCCTTACCTTCCACCCACTTGCATGCTACCTTGGCCCCTGGTTGTAGCCCCCTGGTCATGTGCCTTGGTTGGTGGGCTAGCCCAGCCGACCCGACGTTATCCCCTCAAATCTGTGTGCACCATCCTTTTGGAGGTCTGGGTCATACGGTAATGGTCCTATGGAGTTGCGTCGGGGGATGGGGCTAGGCCCCAACCCTTTTCTCTGCCCGAAATACATTGTTGAAAGTTTAAATAATACATTTAAACTATAGTTTTTAAGAACCAATGTGGGCAGGCTGGTAGCCCAACCCTACCAAGACTCGTCCACCCAGACCGGAGGTCACGGGTTTGACTCCCGTAGAGTCCATACAATTTTTCCACAACAACCAACCAATGAAGGGGTGCCACGTGGCATCCCAGGATTGGACCACATGGCACCATTACATTCGCCAAATAATATGCCACGTGTCAAAGTATGACTTGTTCACCTATCAACCATCAATTTTCCAGTGAGCATGCCAACGCGCCTGCCACGCCACTGTATGGACTGTATGGTCAGCTGCCACATCAACATTGTATGAACTGTATGGATTGTAAAGTCAGCAAAAATTTTGCTTGTTTGAAAAAATGAATAGAACGCGATATATTTGGCATATGGTGTATGTTTGAGCCCATTCAAGTTGCGTGAGGTTTGTAACGACGAGGCCTACGCACACGTTCGTTTTGAAGCGATTATGAGCACTTTTATTTTTAGGCCTTCCTGGACCCATTTTGGATCACTGCCCCTACTGAAAAATCTCATCCTGTAGCAATAGTTCGTCAGTCATGAATCTCTTAATAAACAATACATGACACTCTTCTTACATGAATAAAAAATTGGCTCAAAATTGACACGAGATACATGCAAATCCATCCATCATTATCCATTCATTAATTGCTAAGTGAACAAGGAGTGATAGGGTTCATGGGATAAATGGAGGGAGTGTAATTAGCAAAAAGTGGTATAATGAAAGGGGATTAATACACAAATATTGTTCAACAATTAATCAAACAATTTACTATGTAATAAAATATCAAAATATCAGTCACCAACCCTTGCTATGACGCTTTTACACAAACTTTTCCTTTTGAATTTATTTCACAGAACATGGGTGCAATAAGTGAAATCGAGATTATGAGGGGAATGTAATGAGAAAAAAATGATAGAATGACAGGGAATCAATATGGGTACTATTCAATTGAAAATAAATCAACACATGCAATCAAAACATATATATGCCCAGACCTTCAAACTTTAACAGTGTTCCTTTTTCAACAAATAATTCGAACTCGCACTTTCTTTGAAAGATTTGTTTGGTGGCTTCCAAATTACTTTATAAAATAATTTATATGCCCGGAATTATTTAATCACAGCAGCCATTGTATCCACATAATCATTATATGATAGTCATAATGAGCAGCATTGTAATCTCTATAAGAAACCATAATATCCTTTGAGCCACGACCATAACATTAACTACAATTCTTCATCCCTTAAAACCAATAGGAACACGCACAGTGTTTAAAACAATTCATATCCATCATTTATTTAAACATTGTCCGATGCAATCAAACTAGACATTATAACTCTTATTCAGGCCTTAAACATTTCGCACACAAGTGTCACTTGTATATAATCAACATAACAGTTGAACCAAAATAACATTCAATACTTTGATCCCAAGCTTCAAATAAATAAGTGGGTACAGATCTCCTCCAGAATTACCAAACAAAAGACCCAACAAAATCCTTGCCAAGTAACCGAGAATGTACAGTGCTCCCATCAACCATCGAACTGGAGTAAATACGATATCAATTTAATTATTAGTGTTTAAGACAACAAGTGAAAGGTAAGAATGGTTATTCGCCCAGAGGGCTTGGTATTTGAATAGCGCAGACAATTCATTTTGTAGGTGCCTTAACACATAAAAATAACATGCAACACTGCCCTCGGATGTGTGGGTATCCCAAAACAACAGACTTCAACTTCCAACCGACAACACAAATGAATCCAACCCCCTTAAGAACACTACAAAATGAGCGACCAAGTATAAACCCATGCCCAACCAAAAATCATGAATAATGATTTCATCAACTTCTGGGTGGAATTAACTTCATACTATCTAATGTTTACCAAGCAATGGTGAGGTCATAGAAACCAAGCTAAAAACTCAGGGTTTTGCATATAAAAAACATGAAATACTTTAATCTTTCATCAATTCACATTGAAACCCACAAGGTCGAAATATGGCATGTGTACCCTAGCCACAGAGACCAGTAAAATTGAGATAAAGGTGGGGCATTCACAAATCCCATAGATTTGGCAGAGTATGATAACCAATTTCAATAGAGAGGCCAACATGAATATAGAACCATGGCAAAGCAGGCTCAAATGCATTTTTTATTCAACCATTTCATGTGAATGATTACACACAGCAAGAAGACCGCAACCATTTTATTTTTTAAATGCCGATAGTTTAGAACCACCACCATTTGAAACCAAGGACACAAACACCAATACATAGTTCATAAATATCATAACAACTTAAGAAACACACAGACCATGAGCAACCAGAGTCAAAATTGATTCAAAGGGCAGAGTAATTATCATGGATGGAGAAGTAAGAAAACCCATACCTGAAAAATCCTGCGCAAAAAAAAACAAGATTGTATACCTCCTTCACGATCGAGCAAGTCGAAGCAGCAACAACTACCAGAGCCAAAACAATGCAAGAATGACTAGGGTGACGGGCTCGAGGGGAGTTTGAGTGACGTGCAATAAATGCATGTTTCTTCTTCCTTCCAACTTCATTGAATTCTTAGTATGAGCCAAGCCCATTCACCATAGCACTAAACTCAAACCATTAATCAACCAAAACCCAAAATTGCCATATCATTTTTGCAAAATGTACCACCCCTTGGTAATATCAAACTTCTTCAAATGTCAACTTGCTAGGAACACAAATCAATATGAAACTCAAACAATGCACTTAACCATAGTAGCGAGGTTCAAGAGTACCCAAAATCTTGTCATAACAATACACAACATTTGAACCTAAGTATAATTCTTTTATCCAAAAGGGAAACATTATTACATTCTATGAGAGATCATCAAAGCCATTTAGTGCCATGTTATAATCATCCAGCCAACACATACCACCATAACATTTTAAACCATGATCTGGAACAAATGAACTATAGAAGATGGTGTCGATACCATCACATAATCCAAGAAAGTATAAGCGCTACTTAACCACCATAGTGCCATAAGACTACAAGGGAGTCCCACCTGCTAGTTTATTATTAATATAAATAAATAATAAAGCTTGGAAATCATTTGCAAGCATAGCATTCATCGTTGTGTTTTTAAGTGTCAACACCCCTCTTTGAACTTGCTATGCTTAATCTTTTTGTCATGTCAGTCTTTTCTTTTTTGTTGCACTAATTAAGTGTTGAAAAGGGCTTTCATAATGTACTCATCTAAGGCATTTAGTTGCCTCAATATTTCTCTTTATGTTCATGGTAAATTTGTGTATGAATTAGCTATTGTTCTCAATGTATGATATTCAAATTCAATAGGGAGCATGGATTTCTTACCATATACTAACTCAAAACGAGTAATCCATGTGGTATTTTTCCCTGTAATGTTGTATTCCCATGTTGCTTCTGTGAGTTTATTTGACCAATCTTTCTTTTTCATGCTCACTGTCTTGGTGAGGATGTTTTCTAGCTCTCGGTTGGTGACCTCGGTCTGCCCATTTTCTTGTGGATGGTAGGGTGTTGACTTCTTATGACGGATGTTGTGTTCCTTCATGATTTCTTCAATAAGTATGGATGTAAACTGAGGTCCTTGATCTGTGACTATCTCTCTTGGATATAACCAAACCTTGATAATATGCATTCTTGGAGGAATGCAACTACATTAGATTTAGTGGTATCTTTCATAGCTTTAACTTCAACGCATTTTGTCATATAGTCAATGCATACCAATATGTTCTTATTTTACCCTGATGGAGGATCAATTGGCCTATGAATTTCATGCCCCACTTGTCAAATGGTTCCAATGATACTTGGGGATATAAAGGCATATCATTCCTCTTTGTAGCTTTCCTCATTCTTTGAGATTCATCAAAATGTGAAGTGTATTGTTGAACATCTCCATGTAGGGTTGGCCAATAGTATCCATCTTGTAAGATCTTGTAGGTTGTCCTCTTTGTTGCATAATGTCCTCCACATGGTTCATCATGAAAAGAATGGAGGATATCATGCACCTCGTCTTCATTTATGCATATCCTCAAAATTTGGTCCGGGAAAAGTTTGAACAGATAGCCTGCTACCCAAGTGTAGGTTGAACTTTTCCGGACAATCTTTCATCTCTCCATGTAGGAGAAATGTTGAGGGAACTTTTCTGTTGTCAGATAATTTTCTATATCAACAAACTAGGGGGTTTGTGTTGATATGGAAAAGAGGTGCTCATGATCTAGGAACCAATCATCAATCATGTCTTATTCAATAGGAATAGTCAACCTGGATAAAAAAATCTGCAACTACATTTTTCTTTCTAGGCTTATCAAGAATTGTTAGATCAAATTGTTGTAATAACAAAAACCATCTAATCATCCTAACATTAATGTTAGGTTTATTCATTAAGTATCTAATGGTAGCATGACTTGTATGTACAAAAACTTTATACCTTGTAACATAATGCGTGAATTTATTGAGAGCATGAACTACCACTAAGAGATATTTTTCTATAACAGTGTAGTTGAGCTGTGCACCAGCCAAATTTTTACTTATGAAATAAATTGCAAAAGGTGTATTGTCTTCATATTGTTCAAAGACTGCTCCTATAGACTTGTCTGATGCATCGGTGTGAATGTGAAATGGGAGAGCCCAATTAGGACCTTATAAGAAGTTGAGAGTTTCTCTTTTATTGTTTCAAAATCTTGTTGGCAGTTCAAGGTCCAACAATAATAGATACATATTTGGACAACCAGGTAAAAAGAGGAGACGTTATCTTACTAAAATCCTTGATGAACCTCCTATAGTACCCTGCATATCCAAGGTAACTTCTAATATATTTTGGTTTCATAGGTGTAGGAAGTAGGGTAATGATTTTGATTTTGTTTTTTTTCTACTTCAATCCCTATGGAGGACATATGATGTCCTAAAAAAATCCCTTCATTAATCATCATATTACATTTTTCATTGATAAGGGATAGGTTCATTTCTCTACATCTTTGGAGAACTTTGTCTAAATTGTCTAAGACTTCATCAAAAGACATTCCATAAGGGGTAAGGTCATCCATGTAATTCTAAACTTTATTGTGAATGAGTTCTGAAAAGATGTTGAGAATTGCTCTTTGGAAAGTGGCTAGGGAATTACACAGGCCAAATGGTAAGACTTTGTAGGAAAATGTACCCCGGGGACAAGTGAAGGTGGTATTGTCTTGATCTTTAGGACTGATATGAATTTGGTTGTATCCACTAAATCCATCTAGAAATGAAAAGTATTCTTTTATAGCTAATACATCCAAGACTTGGTCAATAAAGGGTAGGAAGAAATGGTATTTTCTGGTAGCTTTGTTTAAATCTCGGTAATCCACACATGTCCTCCATTTCCCATTCTTCTTTAGAACAATGACTGGAGGAGAGACCCATTCATTGTCTGAGATTGGGCATATGAATCCAACATCTAGAAACTTTTGAAGTTATTGTTTAACTATATCTTTCATTGTAGGTTTCATCCTTCTTTGGGGTTTCCTAACAAGTTTGTGGTCCTCCTTGATGTAAATATTGTGAGTATAAATAGAAGGATGGATTTATTTCATGTCTTTATAATCCCATGCAAAAGCTTCTGCATTTATTTTCAGCACATATGATAACTTTTATTCTTGTTGACTAATAGGTTTATTGTTGATTTTGAGTGTTTTTGCAGGGTTGATCTCTATGTTTTGATAGTTGGATCTTCTATATCAGAAATGAATAGATTTTTCCATAATTCTGTTTTATTTTCAGCAGAAATGTCAAATCTATTATCATCATTTATCCCTTCTATTTTCACATCAGTTGGATATTGATTTTGCAAAAAAATTTCAAGGAAAGCGTCCTCATCAATTGCACTATGAACCAAGGATGTGTTGATTGTGTAGATGGGATAGGAAGTTGTTTGTTTCATATATTCTTCTTCTTTCACCCACATAGGAATATTTTATGCTATCAAATGTTGGGCAGGGGGATAAAGAACAATTTTCTTTTGGGATAAGACATCATTTATAGTCATATTGTCTTCTCTACAACCAATGCATGCATATGTTGTGCACAACCAATGCCTTCCCAAAATTAAAGGATATTTTTTGGATTGAGACTTGGATTGCAAGACTAGGAAGTCAATACGGTACTCCAAGGAATCAATGGTGATTATGATATCTTCCAACATGCCTTAAGGTTTGACTGTGTATTTTTCTGCAAGTTGAAGGACAGTGGCAGTATCTCTCAAAAATATCTGAAGGTTGAGTCTTAATATAATATCTTTAGTAATAACATTGATAGCAACCCCTATATCAATAAGAGTATTCTAGATGAAGGTGTTGTTGATATATACATTTACTAGAGGACTTCATGGATCCAAGCATTTAGGTACAATCAAATTTCCAAGCAAAAGGTTAGCTAATTGTCATATAACATTTATGGTAGGGACATCTTTTCTTCTCCTCCATGGTCTTCTAATGTATTATTCCTTGACATATTTATTGAAAATGGGAACATCTTTGAGGGCTTATAAGAGAGGTATATTTATGCACAAATTATTAAGTTCTCCTAAAAGTTATTTTTCCTCAAATGTATAAGTTTTCTTTTCTTGTAATCTTTCAGGGCAAGGAGGAGTTTGTGGTCGAGGTAAGTTAATATATTCTTTCTTAGATTCTACATTTTATATGATCTTGGGTTGTTGTTTTAATATATTTCCTAATCTAATATGTATCTCATGTAGTTCCAAGGAATAAGTCTGATAAGTTGTATCATTGTTGTACACGGGTTGAACTTGCTTATTGTTCGGATTTGGAGTACGTTGACCAGGTAGCTCAGGTTGTTTAGGAGGAACATTGTTTTGAGTAGTGTTGTTAGGTTGAGGAGGAGGTAGTAATGCAGGTTGTTAAAAATTTTGTGGTTATCCATATTTTATGAGAAGAATGAAATGAATACATATTATTAAAAGATTCTTAACACAAAATAACAAAGATACAGTAAAACTAGTTTTCTATTCAATAAGGAAATAAACTGAAACTGTAAAATCCAGCGGAAAACAAGCTTGTTGGAATGGTGGCGGCTTATCTCTGAGAAGATATGTAACGGATGCATTCATTCGCAAGAAGATGGTAACAATGAGGCTCTCAAGTAATTTTACAATAAACATGAATGTCAAAAACCCTAGATATCCAAAAACCTAACCGTCGGAGATGAAGCCCCAAAAGTCATGTGGGACCTGTTTGGGTAAGTTAGTACATCAACTTCCCGGGGTCATACCTTTTGCATACAATCTTCATTTTAGGCGCACGATAGCCCGTTGGAAAGGTCTAACCAAGAACAAAAAAATTCGATTGGACCAGGTAGGTGTCCTAGGAAAACTTGTGGGCCCCAAATCCCCAAAACACGTCGTTTAGGGCCTCAAAACGGCCCCAGAAGTTTGGAACCTGAAAAAACTATCAAACAACTGCCAAGGTGGAAAATTGTTTTTCGATTGAGTGGAATAGGAGGGTGGCCACCGATATCCACCTGGATCAATCCTCCCTCCTTAAGAATCAATGGTCTCCATTACATTGAGTTCCCCCATCATATGAGGAACTTTCGGTTGAATTTGGCCCCAAGTTAGCCACTTGCCTTAGTGCAGGAGATGCCCTGCTTTGATGAATCGATAAATTTGGATCCTTTGTTGTCGAGTGCCCATGATCTATGTGTCCACAATCTGATCATTGGATGCTTGTTGCATGCAGTCAGGGTTGAGCATTGTTGGAATCAATGTCTCTGATACCACTGATCCAGATTTTATGAGCATAACGAAATGAATACAGATTATTAAAAGATTATTAACACAAAATAACGGAGATACAGTAAAATTGGTTTTCTATTCAATAAGGAAATAAGTTGAAACTGTAAAATGAAGCGGAAAACAAGCTTCCTGGAATGGTGGCGGCTTATCTCTGAGAAGATATGTGACGACTGCGCTCATTCGTAAGAAGATGGTTACAATGAGGCTTGCAAGGCCTTTTAAAATAAACAAGAATGTCCAAAACCCTAGACATCCAAAACCTAACCCTGGGAGATGAAGCGCCAAAAGTCACATGGGCCCTGTTTGGGTAAGCTAGTACATCAACTTCTCTGGGTCGTAATTTTTGCATACGATCTATGTTTTAGGCGCACGATAGCCCATTGGAAAGGTTTAACCGAGAAGAAAAATTTTCGACTAGACCAGAGGAGTGCCTCTGGAAATCCCCTAGGCCCTAAATCCCCAAAAACGTCGTTTAGGGCCTCAAAACGGCCCCAGAAGTTTGGAACCCAAAAAACTGTCGAAAAACTGCCAAGGTGGAAAACTGTTTTTTGAGAGGAGAAACATCACATAACACCTCATCTTTGAAGGGCTTGATGTCGTATGACAGTCGACACTATTGGTTGACGTGGAGATTGATTCCTTGGCAGATTCATCCAATGGTGTAGGGTTGTGGGTGTGGCGTTGTCGACGGAGCCAACCGTTTGATGACCTCTGTTGAGATAAAGTTCTTCTGGATACCGCTATCAACAATGAAGTGTAGCGGGGTACCTTTTACCCACATCTATGAATGGAAGAGGCACTCTCCTTCTTTTGGATCGTCTGGTTCACTAGGCTGGATCTTGGTGGTAGCAACGATGGCATTGGGTTATGTATCAATGATTCGTCTTCCCCTTTATGGTTTTGACTCAGAGTCAGAATCTGCATCTTATTTAGAGGCTTTCACTTCGACCACCGGTGACTGCTTTGAGCAGCAGTCAACAGTGTTATGCCAAGGGCTCTTATGGAATTCGCACCACTTCCTGGTATCTTTCTTTGTCTTTTTGGTTTCCTTCTTTTCGTGCAGATTAGACTGGTTTTCTTGATACTATCCATCTTTGCTCTGTCCTTTGTTCTGTGGGTTGGGGTCGCCCTTTCTTGAATTTTACTATGAGGGGTTCCCAGGCTCAAATTGTTGCATCTTTTGTTTGAGCTTCTGCTTGATTTTGACAGCATATCGATATGTCATGCCCATATTAGACTGGTTGTCCTGATACTATCCATCTTTGCGCAGTGTGGTCCATTTGGTATACAAGTCATCATAACTTACGATAGGGTAGTATTTTTCCTTAATAGCATCCCTGAAGGATTCCCAGGTGGTTGTGACTATAAATAATGAGGGTTCCTCCATTTTCTTTTTCTCACAAAAAGTTTCCAACCAATATTTGACATGGGGAATGGCTTTGAGGAGCGCAAAAGTAATATTTTCTCTATTCGAAAAGTTATGGACAGAAAAATAGCCTTCTATCATATTCAACCACTTGTCTACAACATCTGCGTCTATCTGACCTTCAAATATAGGAATATAGAATTTGATTTGTACCTTGAAGGGGGCAACGCCTCCGCTCGAGGAAGATGCATCGCATGTTGGTAGCCGCCGAAGGATTTGCGCGAAACTATCCATCATCTCGTTCCTCTGTGGCGTGAGGGATTCCTCAAGAAACATTTTGAAAGGATCTCCTATCCCATCATCTTTATTTTCTCTTGCCATGAGAGGTCGCTTGGGCGTGCGAGAGATTTTTTCCTCAAGAGAAACAAGCTCGAGACCCAATTCTTTGTACCCTGACCTCGTTAGGGACATGCATTAAGATGACATGGAGCAGACAACTCTCATACCACTGATCTTTATTTTATGAGAAGAACGAAATGAATACAGATTATTAAAATATTCTTAACACAAAATAACAGACATACAGTAAAATTGGTTTTCTATTCAATAAGGAAATAAACTGAAACTATAAACTATAGCGGAAAACAAGCTTGTTGGAATGGTGGCGGCTTATCTCTGAGAAGAGATGTGAGAGATGTGCTCATTCGCAAGAAGATGGTTACAATGAGGCTCTCAAGGCCTTTTACAATAAACAGGAATGTCAAAAAACCTAGACATCCAAAAACCTAACCCTAGCAGATGAAGCGCCAAAAGTCATGTGGGCCCTGTTTGGGTAAGTTAGTACATCAGCTTCCCAGGGTTGTAACTTTTTCATACAATCTTCATTTTAGGTGCACGATAGCCCAGTTGAAAGGTATAACAGAGAAAAACAATTTTTTACTGGCTTAAGGGGGTGCCTAGCATAGTCCCCTGGGCCCCAAATCCCCAAAAAACATCGTTTAGGGCCTCAAAACGGCCCTGAAAGTTTGGAACTTGAAAAACTGTCGAAAAACTGCCAAGGTGGAAAACTTTTTTTCGAGAGGAGAAAAATCACACAATACCTCATATTTGAAGGGCTTGATGTCGTACAAAATTCGACACTGTTGGTTGACTCGAAGATCGCTTCCTTGGCAAAGCCAACCAATGGTGTACGGTTGTGGGTGTGTCGTTGTCGGCAAAGACAACCGCTTTACAACCTCTGCTGAGATGGGGTTCTTTTGGCTACCACTATCAACGATGAAGTGTAGTGGGGTGCCTTTTACCCACATCTATGTATGGAAGAGGTGCTCTCCTTCTTCTGGCTTGCCTGGTTCACCAGGCTGGAGCTTGGTGGTAGAAACGTTGGCACTGGGTTCCGCGTCAATGATTTGTCTTCCCCTTTCTGGTTCTGACTAAAAGTCAGAACCTGCATCTAATTCAGATTCTTTCACTTTAGCCACCAATGACTGCTTTGAGCAGTAGTCAGTAGTGTTATGCCAAGGGCTATTATGGAAGTCACACCACTTATCGGTGTCTTTCTTTTTATTTCCAGTGTCTGTCTTTGCTTGCGGCTTGGACTAGTTGTCATGATATTGTCCATATTTTATCTGTCCTTTGTTCTATGGGTTGGGGCTTCCCTTTTCTGGATTTTTCTGTGAGGGGTTCCCAGGCCCAATTTGCCGTGTCTTTTGTTTGAGCTTCTGTTCAATTTTGAAATCATATCGATAGGTCGTGCCCAAGGACGAGATATCCAGAAATTCCATTTCATTCTAGATGTATCTATGCAGAGCACCATGATACTTGAGCACCATATGTTGCTATGAATATTTGATACTCAGATTGGTGCTTAAGATATGGAAGATATTTATGAACTCTAGTACTGCTTGGTCTCTTTCTTGGCGCAGTGTCATCCATTTGGTATACAAGTCGTCATAACTTCCAACAGGGTAGTATTGTTCCTTAATAGCATCCTTGAAGGGTTCCCATGTGGTCGTGACTGTAAATAATGAGGGTTGCTTTGTTTCCTTTTTCTCACATAAATTTTCCCACCAATCTTTGACATGGGGAACGAATTTGAGAAACGCAAAAGTAATGTTTTTCTATTTGAAAAATTATGGACAAAAAAATACCCTTCTAGCAGATTCAACCACTTGTCTATAGCATATGTGTCTATCTGACCTTCAAATATAGGAATATCAAAGTTTATTTGTACCTTGAAGGGGGCAGCGCCTCCACTTGAGGAAGATGTGTCACCTATTGGTAGCCACCAAAGGATTTGCACAAAACTATCCATCATATCGTTCCTTTGTTGCGTGACGGTTTCCTCAAGCAAAATTTTGAAAGGATCTCCTATCCTATCATATTTATTTTCTCCTTCCATGAGAGGTCGCTTGGGCGTGTGAGATATTTTGTCCTTAAGAGAAACAATCTCGAGACCCAATTATTTGTACCCTGACCTCGTTGGGGACATGCATTAAGACGACAAGGAGCAGACCACTCTAACACCACTAATCCGAATTTTATGAGCAGAATGAAATGAATACATATTATTAAAATATTCTTAACACAAAATAACAGAGATACAGTAAAACGGGTTTTCTATACAATAAGGAAATAAGTTAAAATTGTAAACTACAACGAAAAACAAGCTTGTTGGAATGGTGGCGGCTTATCTCTAAGAAGAGATGTGACGGCTAAGCTCATTCGCAAGAAGATGGTTACAATGAGGATCTCAAGGCCTTTTACAATAAACATGAATGCCAAAAACCCTAGACATCCAAAAACCTAACCCTAGGAGATGAAGCGCCAAAAGTCATGTGGGCCTTGTTTGGGTAAGTTAGTACATCAACTTCCCGGGGTCGTAACTTTTTCATACGATCTTGATTTTAGACGCACAGTAGCCTATTGGAAATTTCTAACCAAGAAGAACAATTTTTGACTAGCCTACAGGAGTGTCAGTGGCTATTCCCTGAGCCCCAATTCCCCAAAAAACATCGTTTAGGGCCTCAAAACAGTGCCAGAAGTTTGGAACCCAAAAAACTGTCGAAACGTTTCCAAGGTGGAAACTGTTTTTCGAGAGGAGAAACATCACACAATACCTCGTCTTTGAAGGGCTTGATTCCATACGACAGTCGACACTTTTGGCTGACGCGGAGATCGCTTCCTTGGCGGAGCCATCCAATGGTGTAGGGTTGTGGGTGTGGCGTTGTCGGCAGATCCAACCACTTGATGACCTCTGTTGAGATGAGGTTCTTTTGGATACCACTATCAGCAATGAAGTGTAGCGGAGTGAATTTTACCCACACCTATGAATGGAAGAGGCGTTCTCCTTCTTCTAGATCGTCTAGTTCACCAGGCTGGAGCTTGGTGGTAGCAACGATGGCTGATATGGATTTATGTAGGAACACAATGAAATACAGAAATACACGTAAACACAGAGATGCAGTGGAAATAAGACTTCATTTCATTAATAACAAATGACTGAAATATGCTTACAGACGGAATGGAAATAAACTAGATAGGCGCTGGTAGCTTATCTCTGATAAGAGATGTGGTCGCTACTCGCATCCGTGAGAAGATGATTACAATGAGGCTCTGAAATCCTTTTTACAATAAATGGGAATGCCAAAAGTCCTAGACATCCAAAAACCTAACCCTAGGAGATGAAGCGCCAAAAGTCATGTGGGCCCCGTTTGGGTAAGTGAGTACATCAACT
>JZKD02S1250247.1:218099-228464 GCA_000966675.3 Picea glauca
ATCCTCATCTAAATCTCCATGTAGAAACGTTGTTTTAACATCTAGCTGCTCTAACTCAAGATCAAGTAAAGAAACTAGTGCTAACATAACACAAACTGAAACAAGCTTCATAACTGGTGAAAAGATCTCATGAAAATCAATACCTTCCTATTGAGAATACTCTTTTTTCTACCAGTCTTGCTTTATACCTTTCGACTTTATCATTAGCACCCTTTTTCAATTTGTAGACCCACTTGCAGTCGACAACCTTCTTGTCCTTTGGAAGTTCTACCAGGTCCCATGTTTTATTCCTCTCTAAGGCATCCATTTCTTCTTTCGTAGATTTCTTCCATTGAGCACTTTTAAATACCTTAATTTCTACCTAAAAACAACTAGGTTCTCCATCAATAGAAACCAAAGCCACAGATGAAACATAATCGTCATATCTTGTAGGAGGATTCTTGACCCATAAAGATCTCCTCATAGATGGTTGAGGCATATCCTTTGTTTCCTGGATAGTTTCTGCATCTTCATCTTCTTCTTCCGGAACTTATTCATGCTCCTCCCTTTATGAAGATGATTGAGTTTCCAACTAAATATGTTGAACTTGCAGTACCTATTCTTGTCTCACTTCAACATCTACCAATTCTGATTTTAAGAGTGAGGATTCATCAAATACTACATCTTTACGTCTGATGAGTTTGTGGGCAGTAGGATCCCACAGTATGTACCTCTTAACTCCATCACCATAACCAACAAAGACATATTTATTTGATCTAGTATCTAACTTAGAACGTTGATCTTTAGAAATAAGAGCATAAGCATCACAACCAAATATTCTCAGATTTGAAAAATCACACGAATGACCTGTCCATACCTCTTCTGGAATCTTATAGTTTATTGCATTTGATGGTGACCAATTTATCAGATAGCATGTTGTAAGAACGGCTTCTACCCACAATTCATGTTGCATCTTGGCATTACTAAGCATGCTCCTTTCTCTCTCTAGAAGAGTCCTATTCATGCGTTCAGCAACACCATTATGCTAAGGAGTATAAATTGTGGTCTCATGTCTTTCGATCCCATCTTCCTTGCAATAGTTCTCAAATTCCACAAATGTGAACTCACCTCCATTATTTGTCCTTAAACACTTGATTGACCTATCAGTGCTCTTTTCAACCAAAGCCCTGAATTGCTTAAAAGTATTAAATACATCAGTGTTTATTTTAAGTAAATAGACCCAAACCTTCCTAGAGTAATCATCTATAAATGTCACAAAATATGACGATCCTCCAAGAGAAACTCTAGGGGATGGTCCCCAAACATCTTAATGAATGTAATCAATGATACGTTTGCTTATACACCTTCCTTCTTTAAAATTTTGTCTACATTGTTTTCCAAAAACACAATACTTGTAGAAATTCAAATTCAGAAACTTCAACTTGGAAGTGACTTGAGATCAACCAGTACCGTAAGCCCTTTCTCGCTCATATGACCCAAACGTTGATGTCATAAACGAACAAAGTCACTTGCATGTTTAGATGCTACAAATTCTTGATTTAATTATGTCCTTCCCTCAAGCTGATAAAGTTTATCTATCCTCTTTTCCTTCATGACTACTAAGATGCCTTTGGACACCTTCAATACTCCACCTTGAGTTGTACACATGTAACCAGTAGAATCTAGAACTCCCAAAGATACCAAGTTCTTTCTTAGTTAGGGGACATGCCTTACATTTGTTAATGTTCTTACGGAACCATCATGCATTTTAATCCGGACACTACCAACTCCAACAATTTTACAAGATAAAACATTTTCCATAAAAACAACACCATCATCAATAGATTGGTAAGTTGAGAACCAATTTCTACGAAGACACATGTGGTTGGACACACCAAAATATAAAAACCAATGTGGTTGTTGATGTGAAACATCACAAGTAGACAATACCTCATCAACCATACCTGAACTTGTTTCAGCTACATTAGCTTCCTTTGATTCTTTTGTGGAGTCCTCCTTGGATGCATTCTGTCTTTTCCATCAATCCTTCTAAAGATGCTCAGATTTGCCACATAACCAACATTTTTTCTTACTCTTCTTGCCTATTGACTTAGGCCTTGATGTACCCCTATGATTTTTCCCTCTTTATGTAGATCGACCTTTGACCACCATTGCTTATGTTGTTGAGGTTTCTGTACCGGATGTTTTCCTTATCTCCTCAGAGAATAAATCTCCCACAACAATGTCATAATCAATGGCATTTGTTGTGTTAAACCACACAGTTGTGACCATATGGTCCCAAGACTCAGGAAACGAACACAGTAGCATAATTTTTGTGTCCTCATATTCGAACTTTACTTCCATGCTAGTTATTTGACAAATCAGAGTATTGAAAACATTCAAGCACGATCAACAATTTTCGTACCTTCTTTCATTTGCAAGTTGTACAACTGCCTCTTCAAGAAGATTATGTTTGAAAATTTCTTTTTCATTTATAGACTCTCAAGTTTGGTCCACAAACCTATTGTTGTCTTCTCTTCAGCGATGTTAAATAACACCTCATCTGCCAGACACAAACAAATAGTATTGAGGGATCTTGCATCTAGATCCTCCCAGTCCTCGTCTGTCATGCTTGTTGGTTGCTTTGACTTTCCAGCCAAGGCCTTTTGCAATCCTTGTTGCAAAAGAAGATCTTGCATCTTGAGATTCCATAGCGCAAATCTATTCTTACCAATGAATTTTTCCACCTCAAACTTGGAACTCTGCACTTTCTAGATTAGCAAAAAAACTCCAAAAAAACCATTGCTTATAAAACTGAGCCTCTTTATATGAGAAAAAAAAAATAACCTTATACTTCAAGATCGCCGCACCTTTAATGAGGGAAGCCTGAGACTATTATAAATCACCGCACCTGTTCATTCTACAACCTACAATGATGTCACACTTTACACTATGTAGTGCCTGCGACGATGTCGCACTGTGCACTATGTAGTGCTTGCATCGATGTTGCATTATGCACTGTATAGTGCCCGCGATGATTCTGAAATTTTGACAATTTTGAAAGTGTGTCTGCGATCGTCACACTTTGCTACAGGGACAACCTGTGACGGTGTAATAAAACTCGTCCTAGGCTGATCCACTTCGCTTAGCTCAGCTCGGCTCGGTTCACTTGCTCTTCAATCCAACAACCAAATTATCTTCTCCTTCGCTCTCTGATCCTTCAACTCTAAGCTCTGATACCACTTGTTATGCAACAGAAGCAAAAAACATAGCATAAAACCAAAGCATAAACAAGCTAGATCAAACACGCATTAAACCAAGCACAACAATCCCACAATTGACACAGTGATTTATGTGGAAACCCAATGAGGGGAAAAACCATGGGCAATGATAGTCCGTATTCTTATTATTCAAGGGAGAATTACAATAGCCAACACCAGCATACAATCATCCTCTCCTCACACACACTCTGCTCTCTACACACCTTGCACACGCTTGCACTCACATTGTACTCTCACCTCTATGGGTATGCTCACATATATAACATTATATCACTCAGTTACACAAACTGATCATGAATAGATCTCATAATTACACTAACAACTCATAAATAGATTGCATGCATGCACATTAACATAGTTGCATGCATGTGCATGTGACCACATGAGGAAATTCATTGGCATGTTTCCAACAACATAGTGATTGATCCGGATTGGATCATTATATTATTTTTCATCTATCTCGATGCTTTCAGAGTGGAAAAAATTGGAGGAATCAACTTGCACAGTCATTTCAGTGGCAGGTCCCAATTTGAAAAATTGGGGTTTGAAACCTTATGGAGCCATTTTGAGGTGTTAAATGGCATTTTTGGGGGTTTTAGTGTTCAAAACTCTCGCCCACCCTCTTGATAGTGTTCTACACTACGAGACCTTTCCAACGATGCAGACTGTGTGTCAATTGGAGTTCATATGCAAAAGTTATGTCTCCCACGAGTTGAACTATCGTGTTGACCACCATGTTATGAGAGGATGTCTTGTCAACCCCCATTACTCGTGCATATGGGGCTATCCACGTGAGGAATTTCAAGAAGATTCTAAAAGGTTCAAAACCCTACCATGATTGAGAGTTGAGGAAGTCAAAAGCCTACCCCTAGATGGCTATCGGGCTATGTTAAACACCGGGCCACTAGGAGGAGAAGGGGTTCCATTCTTTTGCATTGTATCTTGTTCCATAGCGGAGCAGAACATTTGACAGTGGTATTTTGTGAGAATAATAGAGGAGGAGATATTTTGTAGCATCCATACATGCCACATGTCAAAGGAAACTCCATGGAGAGTGCCTCTTTCTTTATACCTGCATCATTTCTATACTAGAGAAAATAGAGCAAAGCAACCTCACCTTCTAGCTGGGTTTTCTCTCGTATTGGGTTTCCCACGTCATATATTTTGTTTATTTGTGGATGGTGTGATTGAATTTTACTATTCTCTATTTTCCACATTTTCTCTATTTCATGCATAGGCAGAAAATCAGTAACTAAATATTCTAGAGATCTAAAGAAAAAATAACATTAATAGTAAAGATTTCAGTATTTTATTAGATTTGTTGTGACGAACTGTTCCAGTGGAATATCTACGACAATTTATAGATCACTGACATGGGGTTCCAACAGGCGTACCAATCATGCTTTTAGTGGCAGAGTTCATTGTCAATGGAGAGTAATTCAGATTCAAATGATAGTTAAAGTGATTTATTGGATTTTATTGAGATTAAAATCATTGCATTTTAGTTGTGAGATAAAACCTCGGTAGGGGCATACTTTTCCTATACACTCTATTTATTGCCTTAGATAAAACCCCGATAGGGGCATACTTTTCCTATACACTTTATTTATTGCCTCAGACCTTAGTTTATGACACGACATTTCTTGTCCTAGTCATTGGTGTGAGATCAACGATGATTGTTGGTTTAGGGTTCATTCTTTGAGTTGCCAATTTTTTGGATTTCATTGACATATATGAGTTATTGGTTTCTCTAGCCATACAAATACCTCTATCATTTAATATTTCAATGCATATGGTTTTGTGAATTTGTTTATTAGTTAATGCAACGCAATTTGTATGCAGTGTTTTGTAGTCCTTGTTAAGCTTTGCCTTCTCTTCTTTCATTTTCTCAACCCATCCTTAATAGTTAATGGTGTAACCCTACAAATACTTAGAAATGATCAAAGCCCTAGCTTCCATGGTTCAAAAATTTTCTTTCTCGAAGCTGTGTCAAGGCTTCCTTACCTAATGTCCTTGTTGGCAACATATGTGTATGAAATTATAATGGAAAGGGGTGATATTTTTCAGGTTTGGATGTTGTAAATTGTTTGCATTCCCAACATTCAATTACATCATGTTGTGGAAACTGGAAAGAATCTTACATGCAAAGTTGACCTCTTACTATGCATTTGTTGGGAAGATAGTGATGATAATATTAAAAGAAAGAACAACAACTAATGTTGGGTTTAGTGTGACAAATGTATAAAATGAGCTATGTTTCACTACCCATACATTTTGCATTACATCATGTTGTGGAAAGAATCTTACATGCGGAGTTGACCTCTTACTATGCATTTGTTGGAAGATAGTGATGATAATATTGAAAGAAAGAACAACAACTAATGTTGGGTTTCATGTGACAAATGTATAAAATGAGCTATGTTTCACACCCATACATTTTGCAGTGCTTGGTTGGTTATAGTATCCGTACACATTATTTGTTTCAATTATTATAGATTAAAAACAAATACATAAACTTACTTACTTCAAAAACAAATTCCTTTATTAACTTGAAATCCGGGTCACTAGCATTCTCACACATTATTTGTTCTAGTTATTATGCATTTAAAGAAATTAATAAATGCATAAACCTACTTACTTCAAATACAACAATGTTGCTTTCTTAACTTGAAATTTTTCTTATAATAAACATCAAAAAGTTCTGGCATTTATTAAATTGCATTATTATAAAAACCATGAAAACTTCAGTGTGGTTTATGATTTTATTCACATTAAAACTTTCCAAATATTTAAATATACATCTCAAGTTTATGAAAAGAAATATGATTTTAGTTTACAGTAATACATTCAAAATCTTTAACTATTTCCAATTTATAATTAAATTACATATTCAAAATCTTTAACTATTTCCAATTTATAATTAAATTACAATTTAAAATATAATTCAAATACAATTTTCAAGAAAGTTAATGAAAAACCATAATCTTAAAAATGTTTTTCGTAAAATTTAAATATAATTCTCCTCCATACAACTATTCATGAATATAATTTAATCATAACTTTGTAAATAAATTTATGAAAAACTATAATTTTAAACATATATTCGTTAAAGTTTAAACCTAAATTCCTCCAAAAACACAACCCACATCTTAAATAAAAATATCACTCACCTCACTCAAACCTTAAACATAACTCTCCTTCAAGAACACAACCCATATCTTAAATAAAAATAGCACTCACCTCACTCAAAACTTCAAAGTGTTGCAACATATACATTATCCAAGTTAGTTTTCAAACTTTATCATTGTTAATGATTTTTTTTTTGTTTGCTAGCGTGTCTCTGACTTGCGGGACTTGTCTTTAGCTAAGAAACTGGGACTAGACTTTAGCTAAGAAACTGCGACCCAGGGGCATCTAAGCTATCAAAATCACTCGGGGATTTCACCCGTCCTGGGCCACATCAATTCTTAGCTAGCTGGACTTTTTAGGTGTCTCCTCTTGATTGCAGTGGGTTTTGAACCTGGGTCATCCTACAAATGAAACCCTTTGAAACCAATCACGCTAGCGAGATTTGAGACATCATTGTTAATAAAATTTTATAAGGATTTGTAATACTATATTCTTTTATGGAATAATGTGTTAGTGTTCTTTTGGTTGTGTTTCATTTTGTCTTGTATTTTGTTTTAAACTCATTTTGTCTTGTATTTTGTTTTAAACTCACACCACACTCTAGATTTGTTATGAGGATTCCTAGCTTTTTGATGTTTTTTTCCAAAAAAGTTTTCTCCTATAATGTTTTTGTGATTTTTTCTATGTTAACGAAGAACGAGTAGTCATGTTTTCATGAATTTCCCTATGTCTGTAATACCCTTGTTTCCCCAGTTTGTAAATATAAATATAACTAGTCAAGGGACTATGGTAGACTAAATATGTGTAAATGTTTGATTTGATGAACCTTTGTATAAAAGGGTCAATGTATGAATTTTATGTTATTAATAGAAATTATATATGTGGTGCACAACTGTTGAAAGGGGGGAGTTTGCCAAGATATACCATGGATGCTATGAGAGAGATGGTGAGGGGAAATCAAGAATGGTTGAGATGACCCTCACTAGACCAGTACCTAATGGGTGTAATTGCTCAACAGTCCTCTGACCCATAAATGAATTAAAAGTCAGGTTGGTAGTTGGAAGTTCATCCTCAAGAATTAATGAGGATATGGGGCAGGGTACCCATCTGTAAGGCTTCCAGGCCTAACCAAAAATCGGGATTCAGACCCACGTAACCTTGTTGAGGAAGGCAAGAAAGGAGGTAATTCGGGGGACAGAGACGGATCTGCAAGATAGCAGAGTAGAGAGAACAATCTCGAGAGGAGAGAAGAAGCATGTTTTCAACTCTAGAATAGAGAGAAAACTTGGGAAGCAAGCTTATTTTTGGCTAAAAGAATCCATGGGCACGGTTTCTCTACAAGTTGATAAATGAGGCTGATGAGTGACTAAAAAAGTACTTGTGCAAACCTTCTTGCTTGGAGTAGAGAAAATCAGTTGCCAATTTCCCATGGGAGGGGGAGAGTAACCTCTGTCCCTGACTGTCGTGGAGCAAGGACAAAGAATCTCTCTCAGAGCATCATGGTCTAGCTCAAGGGTGGCCAATGGTAAATTCGTCAGGATTGGTTGTGCCTATGGTTGGGAGGAAATAGACACCTCTTTCAACAGTCGCTTCATATTCTCCATTTATGATAAGTATTATCATACTCTGTGTATATATATTGGATGTGATGATGCAATGCCTATGTTTATGGTTAAGTCTTTTAGTATTTGAACTATTATTAGAAATGCTCGTTTACTTCTGTAAATTGTTGTATCTATATGATCTTTGATTTATCTCAATTTAGTTGCTAGAGAGTCATGGGATGTGAATCTTTAGGAGAGTCGGGGTAGGATTGATTGGAACGTCTAAGTCCTGCCGACCCTTTGCAATTTAACTTAGCGGGAATGTAAATTTCAACTTGAAGGGAGAAGGGAATTCCCTTCAGACTATCCACCCATCTGACCGAGGGCTCATGCCCATGTCCTTAACCCATTTGTTGCTAAAAATATTAGCTTTTAGCCCACAAGATTTTCCAAAGGACTCATGTGACTAGGGCCTGAGAACCCTATGCTAGTCCAAAAGGACCTAGCTCTTTCAGGACTTCGGGACTTAGGACTCCAAAATCCTCGAAAATAGTCGAAGTCATGAATTGATAGGGGTCATCGATACGGGGATCTAGTGTGGATCTCTCTCATCTGTTAGATTAGACTTAGGAAGGGAAGCGTTAAGTGCTTCGACAAAAATTCTACTTAGGGAGAATAGGAGTGGTCTAGCGCCAACACCCTCGAATGTCAGAGTCACAAAGTTAATCAGGGCCATTGAAAGTGGAGGGACATGTGTCCACATATCAATGACTATCTGGAATCTCGGGTATTCAGTGGTATAGGGACACGCGAGTTTCTCGGAGTTCTGCAAGTCGGAGTAAATCCTGGTAGTCGATGCTAGGTACACATGACGATAGATTCGACGTGGCCCGGAGAGAAATCTGTACGATACACGTTGAACTCTAGAATGTTGAACTTCCGAAGTGACGAGGACCATCGATCCTAGGATCCTTTAGGATCCCTCTCAGTCGTTGATCCAAGGAGCGCACCCTTGACTACCCAACCAACTGGGAGCACGTCGTGGAGCGACAGGCGACCCCTAATTTCCCTTTGTCAAATGTTGTTTGTTGAACTAGAGTCGTCGAATGAGAGGATACGTGACAAGTGATCCTATAGTCTGGAGACTTAGTACTCCAGAGGAACTTGGCCAAGAGTTTTCAAAGTGTGAAAACCTCTGAAGTTGCGACCGCATAAATGAATCTTGGTCATTGGTAGGATGAGGACACTTGGTGCCAGATTAGACAGTCTGGAGACTTGGCTCTTCGGGAAATTTGCGATGTGAGGATTTGGTAAGATCTGAATTCTAGAGCCATGAACTAATGAGATTCGTAGATTTATGGATCTACGTGTAATATTACGGATCGTGAGATCGAAAGGTTGGGAAGTTATCACTCCAAGATGACATGGCATCCTGACGTCATATAAGGTGACGTGGACCCACATTACGCATGCCACATGTCACCGAGATATGGATGATTCAAAGACCCCTTATACCTATTAAATCATGACACGTGTCACCCCCTAATGAGGACATAAGTCACCCCTGTCCCTTGTCACGTGTTAGCTTCTAGTTCGTGCCTTCTTGGGCAATGTGGTTGGTGAAGTGTTTATGCAAACCCCCCTTCACTCCTAAGGGTCGCGCGACCTCCTGGTCTAGGATCAATCAAGAAACTGAGTCTGATTGACTCTTTGGGTCTCTACTAGACCCCAAACCCACTTACACAGGTCCTTTTTCCAAAGACGCGGGTTGTATGAGACCCGCGGGCCCTCTCCTGAGCATTGTTTAAACCTCAACGCCAAACAGGCGCTATCTCTCCTCTGGCTAAGCCCTTTCCTTCACGTGACCATGGTTGTCACCACTCGCCTTATCAAAAGGCGCGTCATGACTTCGTATATCGGGTCTTCGTATGTGAGTCACCCTGACTCTCCCGACCATTGAAACCTCAAAATACCGATATTTCGGAGCACCAAATCAACATTCCACATTCCCCGTGATCCAACGGTCCTGATCTCCTTTTCGCCTATCGAGACTTCGCATTTCGCGAAGTTGGAGGACCGCTCATCTCCCTTCTCCCGATATCCGAACTACCGATATCTCCCTGGGCAACTAACAATCCATATTTCTCCTTTATCCGACGGCTCAGATCAAATTGCGAAATCGCATTTCACGAGTTCCTAGAACTCCTACTTCCGCTTCTTCGAGTTGCCAACTCCCCAAAATCCCACATCTACGCTTCAACTCCCTCCTCCCATTGACCACTGCAATCAAATCGCGATTTCGCGAGTTCTTATGACCCTGCTTTTGTCTTCTCTGAGTCACGAGTCAACAAAATTTTGATTTCTCACCACGTGTCCCCCTTGATGGACGATTTTGATGATTTTGGAATTTTGTAACCCCGCTCCTCCAATGT
>JZKD02S1250247.1:236276-249434 GCA_000966675.3 Picea glauca
AAACCTTCATTTAGGCCCTCAAAATGGCCCCGGAAGTTAAAACCTGCTAAAAATAGTAAATTGTCAAAATTGCCAGAAAGTTGTTTTGAGCCAGTTGGAAAAGGTGGGTAGCCACTGATATCCACCTGGACCAAACATCAAAATAATGAACATGCCATTTTCCAACTTTTTAAAGTAAACACAATGATCATATTCACTTCTTGTAAAATTTAGGCTCACCATGAAGGAATCAAACTTTTTGTACCATTGCCTGGGAGATTGTCTCAGGCCATACAATGACTTCTTGAGTTTGAAAACAAACATCTTATTGTGATCATGAACAAACCCTTCTGGTTGTTCCATATATATATATATATATATATATATATATATATATATATATATATATATATATATATATATATATATATATATATATATATATCTCCATGTAGAAACGTTGTTTTAACATCTAGCTGCTCTAACTCAAGATCAAGTAAAGAAACTAGTGCTAACATAACACGAACTGAAACAAGCTTCACAACTGGTGAAAAGATCTCATGAAAATCAATACCTTCCTTTTGAGAATACCCTTTTTTCTACCAGTCTTGCTTTATACCTTTCGAATTTATCATTAGCACCCTTTTTCAGTTTGTAGACCCACTTGCAGTCGAAAACCTTCTTGTCCTTTGGAAGTTCTATCAGATCCCATGTTTTATTCCTCTCTAAGGCATCCATTTCTTCTTTCATAGATTTCTTCCATTGAGCACTTTTAAATACCTTAATTTCTACCTAAAAACAACTAGGTTCTCCATCAATAGAAACCAAAGCCACAGATGAAACATAATCGTCATATCTTGTAGGAGGATTCTTGACCCATGAAGATCTCCTCAGAGATGGTTGAGGCATATCCTTTGTTTCCTGGATAGTTTCTACATCTTCATCTTCTTCTTCCAAAAATTCTTCATGCTCCTCCCTTTATGAAGATGGTTGAGTTTCCAACTAAATTTGTTGAACTTGCAGTACCTATTCTTGTCTCACTTCAACATCTACCAATTCTGATTTTAAGAGTGAGGATTCATCAAATACTACATCTTTGCTTCTGATGAGTTTGTGGGAAGTAGGATCCCACAGTCTGTACCCCTTAACTCCATCACCATAACCAACAAAGACATATTTCTTTGATCTAGTATCTAACTTAGAACGTTGATCTTTAGAAATAAGAGCATAAGCATCACAACCAAGTATTCTTAGATTTGAAAAATCACACGAATTACATGTCCATGCCTCTTCTGAAATCTTACAGTTTATTGCAGTTGATGGTGACCAATTTATCAGATAGCATGTTGTAAGAACTGCTTCTGCCCACAATTCATGTTGCATCTTGGCATTACTATGCATGCTCCTTGCTCTCTCTAGAAGAGTCTTATTCATGCGTTCAGCAACACCATTATGCTAAGGAGTATAAATTGTGGTCTTATGTCTTTCGATCCCATCTTCCTTGCAATAGTTCTCAAATTCCACAGATGTGAACACACCTCCATTATCTGTCCTTAAACACTTGATTGACCTATCAGTGCTCTTTTCAACCAAAGCCCTAAATTGCTTAAAAGTATTAAATACATCAGTTTTTATTTTAAGTAAATAGACCCAAACCTTCCTAGAGTAATCATCTATAAATGTCACAAAATATGATGATCTTCCAAGAGAAACTCTAGGGGATGGTCCCCAAACATCTTAATGAATGTAATCAAGGATACCTTTGCTTATACGCCTTCCTTCTTTAAAATTTTGTCTACACAGTTTTCCAAAAACACAATACTTGCAGAAATTCAAATTCAGAAACTTCAAACTTGGAAGTGACTTGCGATCAACTAGTACCTTAAGCCCTTTCTCACTCATATGACCCAAACATTGATTTCATAAATGAACAGAGTCACTTGCATGTTCAGATGCTACAAATTATTGATTTAATTATGTCCTTCCCTCAAGCTAATAAAGTTTCTCGATCCTCTTTTCCTTCATGACTACTAAGATGCCTTTGGACACCTTCAGTACTCCACCTTGAGTTGTACATGTGTAACCAACAAAATCTAGAACTCCCAAAGATATCAAGTTCTTTCTTAGTTTGGGGACATGCCTTACATTTGTTAATGTTCTTATAGAACCATCATGCATTTTAATCCGAACGCTATCAACTCCAACAATTTTACAAGAAAAAACATTTCTCATAAAAACAACAACATCATCAATAGATTGGTAAGTTGAGAACCAATTTCTATGAAGACACATGTGGTTGGACACACCAGAATCTAAAAACCAATGTTGATGTTGATGTGAAACATCACAAGTAGACAATACCTCATCAACCATACCTAAACTTGTTTCAACTACATTAGCTTCCTTTGATTCTTTTGTGGAGTCCTCCTTGGATGCATTTAGTCTTTTCCATCAATCCTTCTAAATATGCTCAGATTTGCCACATAATCAACATTTTTTCTTACTCTTATTTCCTATTGACTTAGACCTTGATGTACCCCTATGATTTTTCCCTCTTTATGTATATCGACCTCTGACCACCATTGCTTATGTTGTTGAGGTTTTTGTACCAGATGTTTTCCTTATCTCCTCAGACAATAAATCTCCCACAATAATGTCATAATCAATGGCATTTGTTGTGTTAAACCACATAGTTGTGACCACATGGTCCCAAGACTCAAGAAACAAACACAGTAGAATAATTTCCTTGTCCTCATATTCGAACTTTACTTCCATACTAGTTATTTGACAAATCAGAGTATTGAAAACATTCAAGCACGATCAACAATTTTCGTACCTTCTTTCATTCGCAAGCTGTACAAATGCATCTTCAAGAAGATTATGTTTGACAAGTTCTTTTTCATATACAGACTCTCCAGTTTGGTCCACAAACCTATTCTTCTCTTGTCTTCAGCGATGTTAAACAACACCTCATCTGCCAGACACAAACAAATAGTATTGAGGGCTCTTGCATCTAGATCCTCCCAGTCCTCGTCTGTCATGCTTGTCAGTTGCTTTGACTTTCCAGCCAAGGCCTTTTGCAATCCTTGTTGCAAAAGAAAATCTTGCATCTTGAGATTCCATAGCGATAATCTATTCTTACCACTGAACTTTTCCACCTCAAACTTGGAACTCTACACTTTCTATATTAGCAAAAAAACCATTGCTTATAAAACTGAACCTCTTTATATGAGAAAAAAAAAATAACCTTATACTTCAAGATCGTTGCACCTTTAATGAGGGAAGCCTGTGACTATTAGAAATCACTGCACCTGGTCATTCTACAACCTACGACGATGTCACACTTTGCACTATGTAGTGCCCATGACAACGTCGCACTGTGCACTATGTAGTGCTTGCGTCGATGTTGCACTATGCACTGTGTAGTGCCCGCGACGATTCTGAAATTTTGACAATTTTGAAAGTGCGTCTGCAAACGTCGCACTTTGCTACAGGGAAAACATGTGACAGTGTAATAAAACTTGTCCTAGGTTGATCCACTTCACTCAACTCAGCTCAGCTCGGTTCACTTGCTCTTCGATCCAGCGACCAGATTATCTTCTCCTTCGCTCTCTAATCCTTCAACTCTAAGCTCTGATACCACTTGTTATGCAACGGAAGCATAAAACCAGAGCATAAACAAGCTAGATCAAACACGCATTAAACCAAGCACAACAATCCCACAATTGACACAGTGATTTATGTGGAAACCCAATGAGGGGAAAAACCATGGGCAATGATAGTCGATATTCTTATTATTCAAGGGAGAATTACAATAGCCAACACCAACATACAATCATCCTCTCCTCACACACACTCTGCTCTCTACACACCTTGCACATGCTTGCACTCACATTGTACTATCACCTCTGTGGGTATGCTCACATATATAACATTATATCACTCAATTACACAAATTGATCATGAATAGATCTCATAATTACACTAACAACTCATAAATAGATTGCATGCATGTGCATTAACATAGTTGCATGCATGTGCATGTGACCGCATGAGGAAATTCGTTGGCATGTTTCCAACAACATAGTGATTGATCCAAGTTGGATCATTATATTATTTTTCATCTATCTCGATGCTTTCAGAGTGGAAAAACTTGGAGGAATCAGCTTGCACAGTCATTTCAGTGGCAGGTCCCAATTTGAAAAATTGGGGTTTGAAACCTTATGGAGCCATTTTGAGGCATTAAATGGAATTTTTTGGGGTTCTAGTGTTCAAAACTCTCGCCCACCCTCTTGATAGTGTTCTACACTACGAGACCTTCCCAATGGTGCAGATTGTGTGTCAATTGGAGTTCATATGCAAAAGTTATGTCTCCCACAAGTTGACCTATCGTGTTGACCACCATGGTATGAGAGGATGTCATGTCAACCCCCATTACTCATGCATATGGGGCTATCCACGTGAGGAATTTCAAGAAGATTCTAGAAGGTTCAAAACCCTACCATGATTGAGAGTTGAGGAAATCAAAAACCTACCCCTAGATGGCTATCGAGTTATGTTAAACACTGGGCCACTAGGAGGAGAAGGGGTTTCATTCTTTTGCATTGTATCTTGCTCCATAGTGGAACATAACATTTGACAGTGGTATTTTGTGAGCATAATAGAGGAGGAGATATTTTGTAGCAGCCATATGGGCCACATGTCAAAGGAAACTCCATGGAGAGTGCCTCTTTCTTTATACCTGCATCATTTCTATACTAGAGAAAATAGAGCAAAGCAACCTCACCTTCTAGCTGGGTTTTCTCTCGTATTGGGTTTCCCACGTCATATATTTTGTTTATTTGTGGATGGTGTGATTGAATTTTACTGTTCTCTATTTTCCACATTTTCTCTATTTCATGCATAGGCAGAAAATCAGTAACTAAATATTCTGGAGATTTAAAGAAAAAATAACATTAATAGTAAAGATTTCAGTCTTTTATTAGATTTGTTGTGACGAATTGTTCCAGTGGAATATCTACGACAATTTATAGATCACTGACATGGGGTTCCAATAGGCGTACCAATCATGTTTTTAGTGGCAGAGTCCATTGTCAATGGAGAGTAATTCATATTCAAATGATAGTTAAAGTGATTTATTGGATTTTATTGAGATTAAAATCATTGCATTTTAGTTGTGAGATAAAACCTCGGTAGGGGCATACATTTCCTATACACTCTATTTATTGCCTTAGATAAAACCCCGATAGGGGCATACTTTTCCTATACACTTTATTTATTGCCTTAGACCTTAGTTTATGACACGACATTTCTTGTCCTAGTCATTGGTTTGAGATCAATGATGATTGTTGGTTTAGGTTCATTCTTTGAGTTGCCATTTTTTTAGATTTCATTGGCATATATGAGTTATTGGTTTCCCTAGCCATACAAATACCTCTATCATTTAATATTTCAATGCATATGGTTTTGTGAGTTTGTTTATTAGTTAATGCAACGCAATTTGTATGCAGTGTTTTGTAGTTCTTGTTAAGCTTTGCCTTCTCTTCTTTCATTTTCTCAACCCATCCTTAATAGCTAATGGTGTAACCCTAGAAATACTTAGAAATGATCCAAGCACTAGCTGAAACTTGATTTTCCATGGTTCAAAAATTTTCTTTCTCGAAGCTGTGTCAAGGCTTCCTTACCTAATGTCCTTGTTGGCAACATATGTGTATGAAATTGTAATGGAAAGGGGTAATATTTTTCAGGTTTGGAAGTTGTAAATTGTTTGCATTCCCAACATTCAATTACATCATGTTGTGGAAAGAATCTTACATGCGGAGTTGACCTCTTACTATGCATTTGTTGGGAAGATAGTGATGATAATATTAAAAGAAAGAACAACAACTAATGTTGGGTTTCATGTGACAAATGTATAAAATGAGCTATGTTTTACTGCCCATACATTTTGCATTACATCATGTTGTGGAAAGAATCTTACATGCGGAGTTGACCTCTTACTATGCATTTGTTGGAAGATAGTGATGATAATATTGAAAGAAAGAACAACAACTAATGTTGGGTTTCATGTGACAAATGTATAAAATGAGCTATGTTTCACACCCATACATTTTGCAGTGCTTGGTTGGTTATAGTATCCGTACACATTATTTGTTTCAATTATTATAGATTAAAAAAAATACATAAACTTACTTACTTCAAAAACAAATTCCTTTATTAACTTGAAATCCGGGTCACTAGCATTCTCACACATTATTTGTTCTAGTTATTATGAATTTAAAGAAATTAATAAATGCATAAACCTACTTACTTCAAATAGAACAATGTTGCTTTATTAACTTGAAATTTTTCTTATAATAAACATCAAAGTTTAGTTTTGGCATTTATTACATTGCATTATTATAAAAACCATGAAAACCTCAGTGTGGTTTATGATTTTATTCACATTAAAACTTTTCAAATATTTAAATATACATCTCAAGTTTATGAAAAGAAATATGATTTTAGTTTACAGTAATACATTCAAAATCTTTAACTATTTCCAATTTATAATTAAATTACATATTCAAAATCTTTAACTATTTTCAATTTATAATTAAATTACAATTTAAAATATAATTCAAATACAATTCTCAAGAAAGTTAATGAAAAACCATAATCTTAAACATGTTTTTGGTAAAATTTAAATATAATTCTCCTCCATACAACTATTCATAAATATAATTTAAACATAACTTTGTAAATAAATTTATGAAAAACTATAATTTTAAACATATATTCGTTAAAGTTTAAACCTAACCTCCTCCAAAAACACAACCCACATCTTAAATAAAAATATCACTCACCTCACTCAAACCTTAAACATAACTCTCCTGCAAGAACACAACCCATATCTTAAATAAAAATAGCACTCACCTCACTCAAAACTTCAAAGTGTTGCAACATCTACATTATCCAAGTTAGTTTTCAAACTTTATCATTGTTAATGATTTTTTTTTTGTTTGCTAGCGTGTCTGTGACTTGCGGGACTTGTCTTTAGCTAAGAAACTGGGACTAGACTTTAGCTAAGAAACTGCAACCCAGGGGCATCTAAGCTATCAAAATCACTCGGGGATTTCACCCGTCCTAGGCCACATCAATTCTTAGCTAGCTGGACTTTTTAGGTGTCTCCTCTTGATTGCAGCGGGTTTTGAACTTGGGTCGTCCTAGAAACGAAACCCTTTGAAACCAATCACACTAGCGAGATTTGAGACATCATTGTTAATAAAATTTTATAAGGATTTGTAATACTATATTCTTTTATGGAATAATCTGTTAGTGTTCTTTTGGTTGTGTTTCATTTTGTCTTGTATTTTGTTTTAAACTCATTTTGTCTTGTATTTTTTTTTAAACTCACACCACACTCTAGATTGGTGACGAGGATTCCTAGATTTTTGATGTTTTTTTCCAAAAAAGTTTTCTACTATAATGTTTTTGTGGTTTTTTTCTATGTTAATGAAGAACGAGTAGTCATGTTTTCATGAATTTCCCTATGTCTGTAATACCCTTGTTTCCCCAGTTTGTAAATATAAATATAACTAGTCAAGGGACTATGGTAGACTAAATATGTGTGAATGTTTGATTTGATGAACCTTTGTATAAAAGGGTCAATGTATGAATTTTATGTTATTAATAGAAATTATATATGTGGTGCACAACTGCTGAAAGGGGGGAGTTTGCCAAGATATACCATGGATGCTATGAGTGAGATGGTGAAGGGAAATCAAGAATGGTTGAGATGACCCTCACTAGACCAGTACCTAATGGGTGTAATTGCTCAACAATCCTCTGACCCAGAAATGAATTAAAATTCAGGTTGGTAGTTGGAAGTTCATCCTCAAGAATTAATGAGGATATGGGGTGGGGTACCCATCTGTAAGGCTTCCAGGCCTAACCAAAAATCGAGATTCAGACCCACGTAACCTTGTTGAGGAAGGCAAGAAAGGAGGTAATTCGAGGGACAGAGACGGATCTGCAAGATAGCAGAGTAGAGAGAACAATCTCAAGAGGAGAGAAGAAGCATGTTTTCAACTCTGGAATAGAGAGAAAAGTTGGGAAGCAAGCTCATTTTTGGCTGAAAGAATCCATGGGTAGGGTTTCTCTACAAGTTGATAAATGAGGCTGACGAGTGACTAAGGAAGTACTTGTCCAGACCTCCTTGCTTGGAGTAGAGAAAATCAGTTCCCAATTTCCCGTGAGAAGGGGAGAGTAACCTCTATCCCTGACTGTCGTGGAGCAAGGACAAAGAATCTCTCTCAGAGCATCATGGTCTAGCTCAAGGGTGGCCAATGGTCAATTCGTCAGGATTGGTTGTGCCTATGGTTGGGAGGAAACAGGCACCTCTTTCAGCAGTCACTTCATATTCTCCATTTCTGATAAGTATTATCATACTCTGTGTATATATATTAGATGTGATGATGCAATGCCTATGTTTATGGTTAAGTCTTTTAGTATTTGAACTATTATTAGAAATGCTCCTTTGCTTCTGTAAATTGTTGTATCTATATGATCTTTGATTTATCTCAATTTAGCTGCTAGAGAGTCATGGGATGTGAATCTTCAGGAGAGTCGGGGTAGGATTGATTGGAACGTCTAAGCCCTGCTGACCCTTTGCAATTTACCTTAGCGGGAATGTAAATTTCAACTTGAAGGGAGAAGGGAATTCCCTTCAGACTATCCACCCATCTGACCGAGGGCTCATGCCCATGTCCTTAACCCATTTGTTGCTAAAAATATTAGCTTTTAGACCACAATATTTTCCAAAGGACTCGTGTGACTAGGGCCTGAGAACCCTATGCTAGTCCAAAAGGAGCTAGCTCTTTCAGGACTTCAGGACTTAGGACTCCAAAATCCTCGAAAATAGTCGAAGTCGCAAATTGATAAGGGTCGTCGATACGAGGATCTAGTGTGGATCTCTCTCATCCGTTAGATCAGACTTAGGAAGGGAAGCGTTAAGTGCTTCGGCGAAAATTCTACTTAGGGAGAATAGGAGTGGTCTAGCGCCAACACCCTCGAATGCCGGAGTCACGAAGTTAATCAGGGCCATTGAAAGTGGAGGGACATGTGTCCACATATCAATGACTATCCAGAATCTCGGGTATTCAGCGGTATAGGGACACGCGATTTTCCCCGGAGTTCTGCAAGTCGGAGTAAATCATGGTAGTCGATGCTAGGTACACGTGGCGATAGATTCAGCGTGGTCCGGAGAGAAATCCGGAAGATAAACGTTGAACTCTAGAATGTTGAACTTCCGAAGTGACAAGGACCGTCGATCCTAGGATCCTTCAGGATCCCGCTCAGTCGTTGATCCAAGGAGCCCACCCTTGACTACCCAACCAACTGGGAGCACGTCGTGGAGCAACACGCGACCCCTACTTTCCCTCTATCAAATTTTGTTTGTTGAACTAGAGTTGTCGAATGAGAGGATACGTGACAAGTGATCCTATAGTCTGGAGACTTAGTACTCCAGAGGAACTTGGCCAAGAGTTTTCAGAGTGTGAAAACCTCTGAAGTTGCGAACGCATAAATGAATCTCGGTCATTGGTAGGATGAGGGAACTTGGTGCCAGATTAGAGAGTCTGTAGACTTGGCTCTTCAGGAAATTTGCGACGTGAGGATTTGGTAAGATCTGAATTCTAGAGCCATGAACTAATGAGATTAATAGATCTATGGATCTACGTGGAATATTACGGATCGTGAGATCAAAGGGTTGGGAAGCTATCACTCCAAGATGACATGGCATCCTGACGTCATATAAGGTGACATGGACCCACATTATGCATGCCACATGTCACCAACATATGGATGATTCAAAGACCCCTTATACCTATTAAATCATGACACATGTCACCCCTAATGAGGACATAAGTCACCCCTGTCCGTTGTCACGTGTCAGCTTCTAGTTCATGCCTTCCTGGCCAATATGGTTGGTGATGTGTTGATGCAAACCCCCCTTCACTCCTAAGGGCTGCACGACCTCTTGGTCTAGGATCGATCAAGAAAATGAGTCTGATTGACTCTCTGGGTCTCTACTAGACCCCAAACCCACTTACACAGGTCCTTTTTCCAAAGACGAAGGTTGTATGAGACCCGCGGTTCCTCTCCTGAGCATTGTTTAAACCTCAACGCCAAATGGGTGCTAGCTCTCCTCTGGCTAAGCCTTTTACTTCACGTGACCATGGTTGTCACCACTCGCCTAATCAAAAGGTGTGTCATGACTTCGCGTATCGGGTCTTTGCATGTGAGTGACCCTGACTCTCCCGACCTTCGAAACCTCGAAATACCAATATTTCGGAGCTCCAAATCAACATTCCACAATCCCCGTGATCCAACGGTCCTGATCTCCTTTTCACCTATCGGGACTTTGCGTTTCGCAAAGTTGGAGGACCGCTCATCTCCATTCTCCTGATATCCGAACTCCTAATATCTCCCTGGGCAACTAACAGTCCAGATTTATCCTTGATCCGACGACTCAGATCAAATCGCGAACTCGGATTTCGCGAGTTCCCAGAACTCCTACTTCCGATTCTCTGAGTTGCAAACTCCTGAAAAGACCATATCTACAATTCAAATCCCTCCTTCGATCGACGACTGCAATCAAATCACGATTTCGTGAGTTCTTATGACTCTACTTTTGTCTTCTCTGAGTCACGAGTCAGCAAAATTTTGATTTCTCACCACGTGTCCCCCTTGATGGACGGTTCTGATGATTTTGGAATTTTGTAACCCCGCTCCTCCGATGTACTTTCAAAGCTTATCGTTGGTGCACTTTTCTTGATCGGGCGGCTATGATTCTTCTGCGCTCAGACCAAAGGGCTAAGATTTTTCCTACTCTGTGCTTGCTCCTCGCTGTCTGGACGATGATCGAACGGTCCAAATCTTTCCCCTTGGGCTTGCATTTTCTTCAGACTTAGAATATTTCGAAGGATTCAAAGGCCTCGACCTTTATCCTTCCTGTGAGTCTGTTTCTTGGATCTCGTTAACACTTATGAAAAGCATTATTCCTTCTGAGCTTGGTCTTGTGAAGACTTTGACTTCCCATGCACTCCTTGCGTTTCAGGGATTTCGATAACTCAGATCCGAAATATTTCTTGAAGAGAAACTCCTCTCTCCCTCCTGGCGTTCTCCTTTCCTGGTTCTTTGACTTCTGCAAAGTCCCTTCAACACTTAGTCGAATCTCGAATCTATGCACTCCATGCATGAGATATTTACGCAAGGTTCAAATTCTTGCGGGAGATTGTGCACGCCTTGCACCAATCTCTTTGCATTCCTTGCAAAGGGAAAGTTTCGTGCTATCTCTTCTGAGCTTCGGAACTGAAACAGATTTCGTCAATGCACTCCTTACATTATGTGTGTACACCTTGCACCACTCGATAGAAGAGAAACAATTTAAACTTATCCTAACATTCATAGTTCCATTTACTCATAATGAAATTCGTTCATTCATTCATGAGAACACAATAACAGAGAATTGCAAAACAATCTCCACACCATACATTGGGTCAATTTTTCTCTGTTATATTCATAAGTGAAAATAGTTACAACTGTAAATGAAAAACACAAAAACTGAAACTCTGAAATCTCCCACTGACTTGCAACTAACCTCTAACTCGTTTCTTCTACTAACATATAACCTCATTTGGGTGTAAAAATCCTCTATTTATTTCAGAGGGATCTTAGGGTTTCCCCTGACTACTTGTCTACATCAAAACTTATCCTGACAGCTTATCCTAGTGAATTCGCATTCTAGAGCCAGAGTGGAAAATCCCACTTCGCTCACGATCGCTCAAGCATGCCTCAAAGGATTTTTCCGGCACTGAGTTAAGGTGGAGTTCATAATATCTATTCTCCCCGCCAGTGTTGAGCTCCCATACAGATTCCCAGACGCTGATAGGTCTTGCTTTGCGCACTTGCAAGTGATTCTCCTGCATCATACTCCCCTTGAAAAAAATTCATGGACTCTTGTCCATGAGCTCCTGCACTGAATTTCCATGCTTCTTGATGTCAACTTCATCTTCCCAACTGGTATCTTATATTGGGTGTCCCTTCCACTTGACCAGATATTCAAAATAGGTCTTCCTCCCTGTCTTTTTGTCAATCCTCTAATCAACGATTTTCTCCATCTATTGCTTTTCTGCTACAGGCATTTATCTTTCCCACTGGATCTTCTCTTGATATTATGATCCCTCTGTGTCATCTTTCCTGTAAGGATACAGGTCTGAAACATTGAATATGGGCAATATGCTCACATCATTTGGCAGCTCAATATCATAGGCGTTTGCATCAAGCTTCCTCAAGATCTTACATGGTCCTATCTTTTTCATTTTTAACTTGTTATACGTTCCCATAGGGAACCTTTCTTTCCTAAGATGTGCTAGAACCTGATCTCCTACTTCGAATTGAAGTTCTCTGATATTTTGATCAGCTCTGTGTTTGTACTCCTAGTTAGAACTATGTAATTGTCCTCTGATCTAGCTATGGAGCTTCTGCATTTCTACAACAAAATATTATGCTCCATCACTCCTGATATCACTCTGTTCCAAGTCTTTGGAATGAACTCTTTCCAGTGCTCCTGTTTGGTGAGTCATTGTATGCAAATTCTTCTTGTGGCAGAATCTGATCCCATTGATTATGGTGGTCAGTAACCAGACTCCTCAACAAGTTTCCCAAACTTATGTTTACCACCTCAGTCTGTCCATATGTCTGAGGGTGATAGGCTGAGTTGAAGGACAAATCTAACCCTAACTTCTTCCACAGTGTTCTCCAAAAGTGACCAACAAATTTTGTGTCTTTGTCCGAGATAATGCTTATGGGTAGGTCGTGAAGTCTTACAACTCCCTTGAAAAACAGATTTGCAACTTGTGTTGCATCACTGGTCTTTTGGCATGGGATAAATTGTGCCATATTTGAAAATCTATCCACCACCACAAATATGGAATCAAATAATCTTTGCATCCTTGGCAGACCCAACACGAAATCCATGCTTATTGCATCCCAAGGCCTCTCTAGTATTGGAAATGGTTGATATTGTTGGATCATGTTGTCATTGATGCCAATGGTTTGATTGATTGATGTCAAGTGATTAATTGATGTCAAAGGATTGATTGATTGATGATTGATGTAATATAATATGTATTTTCC
>JZKD02S1250247.1:253053-278004 GCA_000966675.3 Picea glauca
ACCCTAAAATAAGGAAAGTGGGGCCAAGTGACCTAGAAGATGTTTTTAAGGAAGCTACTTGGAGAGTATAAATAAGAGGCAAGGCTCTCTCATTTTAATCACACTTGAGAATATCAAATATCTATATGTGTCTGAGGTAACCAAGGATATCTAAGCCAAAATTCTGAGGAAAGGTGAAGAAAAGAAGGCCGAAAAGCAAGGAAGGATAAATTCTTTTGATGGTTCTTTCTAAGGTATGTTATTTACAGGTCATCTCACCATTTTCGCTATAAGTTTTTTTCTATATTGATTCAGACCATGAAATTTCTATGAAATTGAGAAAACATACCCAAGTATCTGTGGTAAAAAATTCATCTTGTGGGTCGTTGTATTTTTGGAGTTACACTCCGTGGAAAATAGGGTTTGTGGCTAGTCCTGAAAGTAGTCAAAAACAGGTGTTTCAGATAAAAACATCATAACTTATTTATAACAGATCCCAATTCAGTGAGACCAAATGTGTTGGTTAGGGTACAGGATTTATTATTTTGTGTAAGAGTTTCAGATCAATTCAATGAATATTTTGTGTGGGCCACGCTCTACAAGGTCGCTCTCTAGAATAAGCCAGAATTCAACAAGGTATGCCATTTTTGCTATAACGCCTTTTCTGAGAGGTTCCAAGTAGTTCCACATGGAGGAATTGCATAAAACACACTGAATAACATTGTGTATCAGTTTCATATCTTTATTCATTACAGGTACAAAGTTATGATTATTTCAAGTTGGGGTTGTTGACCAATCCAAAACTAGTCATAGTTGAGACAAGCAGTTGATGAGTTGACACATACATGAGGTGTATAGTTGATGATGTTGGTATATATTGATGATTATTTGACACATGATTGGTATATACTTGGTACATGGTTGAATGCACTTGTTTATGGTACATGTTGATTACAAGTTGTTTGGCACAAGTTGGTGCATGGTTGATGCACTTGTTTATGTTGACAGATTGATATATGTTGATGATTGTTGCCTCATCGCAGTTGGTGTTGAGAATGTAAGATGGGTCTTGCATATAGAGCTGGTGCTCTTGTAGAGTTGTACTCTATTCAGTTTTTGCTGAAAAACCCCCGCATTGAAGTCCATAATAAAAAGAAAAATTGTACATACATCTTGTGTTCTTTGTGTTCCTTGTGGAGATGATTTGTCGATAATATGTTGTTTATATATGTTGATGATATGTATTCACATATAACTAATTGTAAATGAGAGCATAATGAGCAATTGTTGAATGTTAACTAAGGAGTTTTTGTGTAAGAGGGAAGTTTTGGGAAAAATATCCCCACACTCATTCACCCCCCCCCCCTCTAAGTGTGGTAGGTGTGTCCAACAGATACAATCCAGTGTTATGTCTTTTTCCTTTTGCATGTTGGAAGATTCTACAACTGTTCACAAACTTTATCACCTCTGTTCTCATACCTGGCCAATAGTATGAACTGCTCAACTGTGCAAATGTTTTATCATGGCCGAAATGCCCAGCCAATCCTCCACTATGTTTTTCTTTCAGAAGGTTATCCCTCATTGAGCATTTTGATATGCACAATTGATTTCCCTTGAACAAGAATCCCTCTTGAATCATATACTCTTTCCACTGGCTTATGTCTCTCAGCACAGGATTTGCACATGCTTCATATGCTTCCTTGAAATCTGTATCGTCACAATACATGTCCTTAAGGTGTTCAAACTCCAAGGTCTTCACCTGAAATTACTGTAGAATCAAGCATCTCCTGCTTAATGCATCAACAACTTTGTTAGCATTCTCAACAATATGTTTTACGACAAAAGTAAAACTCTACATAAACTCAACCCATTTTGCATGCCTCTGATTCAATTTTTCTTGTCTAGTTATGAATTGTAAAGCCTGATTATCGCTATAAAAGACAAATTCTTGTAGGACAAGGTAATGTCTCCATTTCTTAAAGGCTTGAATTATGACATAAAACTCCTCGTCATGTGTGGAGTATTTTCTCTTGGTCTCATTCAGCTTCTCACTTAAATAGGCAACAGGTCTATTATCCTGGCTCAAAACTGCTCCAATTGCAACTCCACTTGCATCACATCTCACCTGAAATGTCTTTTCAAAATTAGGCAAGACCAGAATTGGTCGTTCTGTTATTTTCTCCTTCAGTATATTGAAGCTCCTCTCGGCTTCCTCTGTCCATTTAAAATACTTGTGCTTCTTCTTCACCATATCCATCATTGGTGCACAAATTCCACTGAAGCCTCTGATGAACTTCCTATAGAAGCTCACTAATCCATGGAAGCTTCTTACTTCAAACATGCTCCTTGGTGACGAACATTCTTTGATTGCTTCCACCTTCTCTAGATCCATCTTCAATTCATTTGAAGAGATCACAAAACCCAAGTAAATGAGTTATGTCTTCATAAAAGAGGAATTCTTCATATTTATCAACAACTTCTCCTTTTGTAGTCTCCTCATCACTAGTGTTAGGTGCTTAAAATGCTCCTCTTTAGTCCTGCTAAAGATCAGTATATCATCCAGATATACAACCACAAACTTGCCAATGAAATCTTTCAATATTTCATTCATCAATCTCATAAAAGTACTCGACGAATTTTTTAAGCCAAATGGCATAAAAATCCACTTATACAAACCTTCATTTGTCTTAAATGTTGTTTTCCACTCATCACCTTCTCTCATCCTAATCTCGTGATATCCACTTTTCGAATCTATTTTAGAAAAGAAACTAGCTCCACTTAAACAGTCCATTAAATCATCCATTCTTTGTAAAGGGAATCTATACCTGATGGGGATCTTGTTAATGGCTCTTGAGTCTATACACATTCTCCATCCTCCATCCTTCTTTGGAATCAACACAGTTGGTACTATGAATGGACTCAAGATTTCTCTGACCAAACCCTTATCTAGCAGTTCCTAGACTTGGTTCTTTACTTCCTCTTTCTCTCGAGGTGTCAATCTATGTGTTTCTTTGTTCGACAGACTTGTTCCTGGTATCCAGTCAATATGGTGACTGATACTTCTAATGGGTGGCAATGAGTTTGGCAGCTCATCCACCACTATGTCAGCAAAATTGTCCAACAATTCTTGAACTTCTTCAAGCAAATCATCCATTGAAGTACTTGTAAAGATAACTCTAGGTTTCCTCACCACAACAAACTGCATCTCCTGTTCTTCCTTGACTTCTTTTAGGAGTTCCTTCCCACTAATGAGAAGTATGCTTGTATTGGCTTCCTCTTTCACTTTCTTCTCCTCTATTGGCAGCAACATGTGTGTTCTACCATTCTTATCCAAGGTGTATGTATTCTTCCTCCCATCATGAATTACATTCCTGTCAAACTGCCATGGTCTTCCCAAAAAAATATGGCATACATCCATGGGAATTACATCACACATAATTTCATCTCTATATCCTCCTATATTAAATTCAACTAAGCATTGTTTAGTAACCATTACCTGGTGTCCTTTATGCAACCACGAAACTTTGTATGGATTTGGATATGCAGTTGTCTCCAGTTCCAATTTCTCCACCATCTATGTGGATACTAAGTTGTCGGTGCTCCCACTGTCAATTATCACCTTGCATACTCTGTTTTTAGTCTTGAAAGTTGTTCTGAAGAGACTATTCCTCTGCTTTGGCCTTTCAACTTATGCCTCTGGTTTCAAGAGAACTTTCCTCGACATCAGGGATCTCCCATCCTCTACTCCTTCCACTTCAACATCTCTTCTCTGTGCTTCTGAAATGTGAGCTTCACCTCCTCCTTATTTCTTTTTCTCGGGGCATTCCCAAGACATGTGTCATGTCTTTCCACAGGCATAACATCTTACGTATCCTCCTCCTCTTCTTCCTGTTCCTCTAGAAGAATCTTCCACCACCTTGTCTTCCTTGCGAATTTTCTCCTCTTTCCGAGTGACTGTGTGCTTTTTCAGCCTCATCCTTAAACTTATGTTCCTTTTCATGGGTAACACCCTTACCTTTGGTTGGGGATGGGATTTTACCTCTTCCTTGTTGGATTTGTTTTCTGGCCAACTTCTCCTCTACCTTCAATGCAAACTGATAAGAATCCTCCAATGTTCTTACTGACATCATGCTGAGCTCATCCTCGATTTCATATCTCGGGCCATTTATATATCTAGCTACTTTTTCTTCATCTCTCTCTCTTTGTCCAATTTTGATGTTCAGCCTATACAAATCCTTTGTGTACTCCTTAACTGTCATCCCTTTCTATCTCAGGTTTTGCATCTTCCCGAACATATTGATCTGATAATATTTGGGAATGAACTTACCCTTCAACTTGGCAGCCATTCTGTACCAATTCTTAATCTTTTGTTTTCCTTGGCTCCTCCTCTCAGCCTGCAGTTCATCCCACCACAGTGTTGCATGTCCTTTGAGCCTGGTGATATCCTGTTTCATCTTTCTCTCTTCATCGACATATTCATAGTCGAAATGTTTGTCCATGGATCTTATCCAATCCAGTAGCTCTTCAACATCTAAATTTACTTCATACATTAGGACCTTTATCTTAGTTCTTCCTCCCAATCTAGAAACTACTCTCAACAATTGTTCTTCAGCAACATCCTCTCCTGCAACTTCTTTGACTTCTACTGCTTCACTCTCTGCATCGCTGATATCTCCAGTATTAGGTGCTTGTCTCTGTGCTGCCTGCATGACCTCTAATATTGCACGAAGTTCTCGCATCCCCCTTTCTATAGCTCGATTGGCTAAAGGTGCTTCTGCTCATCTCCTTGGAAAAAATGTGTTGACCATCTGTCACACACAGCATACAACTTCGAGTTCTTCTATCTCCTCTCCTTTTTGTGTTGTCTGCAAGAAAAATTTCATCTCTGATACCTATTGATGCAAACCCCCCTTCTCTCCTAAGGGCTGGGCGACCTACCAGTCTATGATAGATCAACAAACTAAGTCTGATTGACACTTCGGGTCTCTAATGGACCCCAAACCCACTTACACAGGTCCTTTTTCCAAAGACACAGGTTGTATGAGACCCACGGGCCCTCTCCTTAGCGTTGTTCAAAACTCAATGCCAAATGGGCGCTAGCTCTCCTCTGGCTAAGCCCTTTCCTTCACGTGACCATGATTGTGACCACTCGCCTGATCAAAAGGTGCATTGTGACTTCGTGTATCGAGTCTTCGCATGTGAGTCACCCCGACTCTCCCGACTTTCAAAACCCCGAAATATCGATATTTTAGAGCACCAAATCAACAGTCCACAATCCTCGCGATCCAATGGTCCTGATCTCCTTTTCACCTATCGGGACTTCACGTTTCATGAAGTTGGAGGACCGCTCATCTCCCTTCTCCCGGTATCTGAACTCCCGATATCTCCCTAGGCAACTAACGGTCTAGATTTCTCCTTGATATGACGGTTCAAATCAAATCACGAACTCAGATTTTGCGAGTTTCCAGAACTCCTACTTCCAATTCTCCGAGTTGCGAACTCCCGACAAGACCAAATCTATGGTTCATATCCCTCCTCCAATCTACAACTGCGATCAAATCATGATTTCACGATTTGCGAGTTCTTATGACTCTGCCTTTGGCTTCTTTTAGTCACGAGTCAACGAAACATTGATTTCTCACCACGTGTCCCCCTTGATGGATGGTTCCGATGATTTCATAATTTCGTAACCCCGCTCCTCCAATGTACTTTCAAAGATTATCGTTAGTGCACTTTATCTTGATCGGGCGGCTACGATTCTTATGTGCTCAGACCGAACGACTAAGATATTTCCTCCTTTGCACTTGCTCCTCATTGTCTGGACGTTGATGGGACAGTCAAGATCTTTCCCCTTGGGCTTGCGTTTAATTCAGACTTAGAATATTTTCTAAGGATTCAAAGGCCTCAACCTTTATCCTTCCTGCGAGTCTGTTTCTTGGATCTCGTTAACACTTATGAAAAGTGTTATTTCTTCTAATATTAGTGTTGTGAAGAGTTCGACTTCCTGTGCACTCCTTGCATTTCAGGGATTTAGATAACTCAGATCCGAAGGATTTTTCGAAGAGAAACTCCTCTCCCCCTCCTGGCGTTCTCCTTTCCTTTTTCTTCGACTTCTACAAAATCCCTTCGACACTTAGTCGAATCTTGGATCTGTGCACTCCTTGCACCAAATATTTATGCAAGGTTCAAATTCTTGAGGGAAACTGTGCACGCCTTGCACCAATATCTTTGCATTCCTTGCAAAGGGAAAGTTTCGTGCTATCTCTTCTGAGCTTTGGAACAGAAACAGATTCCGTCAATGCACTCCTTGCGTTATATGTGTACACCTTGCACCACTCAACAGAACATAAATAATTGAAACTTATCCTAACATTCACAGTCCCATTTACTCATAATGAAATTCGTTCATTCATGAGAACACAATAACAGAGAATTGCAAAACAATCTCCACACCATACATTGGGTCATTTTTTCTCTATTATATTCATAAGTGAAAATGGTTACAACTGTAAATGAAAAACAAAAAAACTGAAACTTTGAAATCTCCTACTGACTTGTAGCAAACCTCTATATTGTTTTCTTCTACTAACATCTAGCCTCATTTGGGCGTATAAATCCTCTATTTATCTCAGAGGTCTCTTAGGGTTTCCCCTAACTACTTGTCTACATCAAAACGTATCCTGATAGTTTATCCTAGTGTAGTCGCATTCCAAAGTTGGAGTGGAAACTTCCACTTCGCTCATGATCACTCAAGCATGACTCAAAGGATTTTTCTGGTGCTGAGTTAAGGTGGACTTCAAAATATCTGATGTACCCACTAGCATTGAGCTCCCATATAGATTCCCAGACACTGATAGGTATTGCTCCGCGCAATTTCCAGTGATGCTCCTACATCACGTGTCCGGGACTCCGGGAGTTTGGATAACTTCGGGAGTTTGGAATATTTGGGCGCAGTATAGTATAAGGATGTTCAACAGAGATTGTCGATCATCGAACATCAAACGTCGAACGTTCAACGACGATTTTCGATCACCGAAACACCGAAAGTGTAGGACATCGACTGTCGATTGCCAACTGTCAAACGTCGAAAAGGGGACGTTCAACGTAAAATGTTGAACGTCGATCACCGAATGTCTAAGGCCAGGTGGAAAGATTTCGGGACTTCGAGGATTAGAAAAAAGGAGTGTTCAACGTCGAAAGTCAAAGACCCCAACTAACAACGCCCGAGTAACTTCGGGAGGCCATAACTTGCAGACCAGCGCTCAGATTTTAGTGCGGTGATGATCGTTATAAATCTTGTGACGAGCAGTAACCCATGAAGATCCTGGAATTAGGGTTTGAGATGGTTAGGAAGAACAAAAATTTGATGCCCCATCCCTAGAAAGGGTATTTAGAGGTTGAGTGTGTTACAGTGTCAAGTAGTAAGAAATCTTGGTCCATCACTGTTAGTTTTGAGTCTTGCCTTTGTCTAGATTTTGCTTTATGAATGTGTGTATCACATTTCTTTAAATATTATTAAGTAAATCAATAACTCTTATTAGTTTATGGAAATCAAAATACTTTACATATGGTGGTTCATTAAATCAAAATTAGATATGTTACATGTAGTCGGTAATATTGTTTTTCCTTTGAATTATTTGCATGTGTTTATCAAATAACGCATTGGGGTGGATCATAGGATTGCATGGAATGCAATATCCCTCGAGTGAGTTTTCTTGGATTTTTTGTTTTCTATGATATTTTATTTTGATTTAAGTTGTGAAGGATCAAAGATTGAATATAATTGAGTGTTGATTAGTCACCCACATTCTCACTATAGATTGGGTGGTTACATATTTCAATCATCATCATTCACCCTCTTACAAATTCACTCATGGTGATCCGATTGACTTGGGGCACTCTCCAAATCACCTTCCTCCCTTGGGGGATGAATGGTAAAATCTCCTTAATAAGATGTGTGATGAGATGTAATGTTTTTTGCAAATTTGGATTTATAATGTTGCATATATTCAATGTTTGGCGTTATCTTATCCAAATATTCAATCGATGTTATTGTTCTCTTTTTAGAACTCCACATTTTACATCTGCTACACTTGTGATTTTGTTTACATTACGATGTTGCACCCCTTATTGAAGAAAATTATACATTTGTATTTCAAACAATATCAACTAGAGATTTCTACTAGGCAAATTGAATATCTTGATGAGATGACACAAAAAATTGAAGATCTACAATGGAAATGGTTTCAAACTATCATTATGTAGATTCCTTTTTTACCTCAATGTTATTTGAGTAGCCTGGAAAATGAGTGAGCACACACTAGATTGCAAGCATTTCAAAAAATCCAATGTCAAACACTCTAATTCTAAATATTAATAGAATTGTCAACAACCCATGTGGCTCTAGATCTCACCTAGTTTCAAGTTCAAGAACTGGGTATGCCCTACCTAGGTTTCCCTCTCAGTTAGCTTGGAACTCAAGAAACCTAGATTTCTCAATTGGAGTGCATCGTATTATTGTGCCCACTGAAGAAAACTCGACAACTAGTGCACCATCCACAACAATAAGAGTTTGAGAAAGAGCAATCATGGAAGTCCAAGAGAACCCTCAGGGTGTGCAAGAAAGCAAAGGTACAATAGACAGTGTGATTCAAGGTATAGAGGGAAGTTATAGGAAATTGGCAGAAAATCCATGTGTCTATAATATTGCAACCCTCTAATCTCAATACCAAACACAAAAAGAAGAACAGGTTCCCTATATTTCCAAAAGTTTCCCAAACCTTAAGCATTTTGACCAAAGATATAGGAACGTTGCCACCTTTTAGCTCTTGTATTAATTATCTAAGTTATTTTATTATTTTATTTATTTTTTGAAAACATGTCAAAAAAAAAGTTAAGCATTATATATATATAATTTTTTAAGGAAATTTATCGAATAAAAAATTTCTCAGAACTGGTACCTAATTTGGACCCTTTGTATAACTATATTTTATTTAAATAGAATATAACATTAAAAGATGTGAAGTTTTGTTTTAAGGGCATTTATCTTATCTGAAATTCTCAAAACTCATACCCAATTCCAACCCTTTGTATAACTATATTTTATTTAAATAAAATATAACATTAAAATTTTGATCATAATTTAAAACTTTATAATTATATTAATGAACTAAATATTTTTTAATCTAATTTAATCTCATAGTATAGTCAAATATCAAATTCGAACATAAGACTTTATTGTCGTGGGACAAGAAGCCCCCTCCACTCTGTGATTTAACTAGGGCCATATACTTAAAAAAAAAAAAGTGATTAATAAGACTTAGGATAAGTTTATCACTCTATCTCTAAAAAAAAAACGGTAAAAATGTTTTCAATATCTACACTTAAATTTATGCAAAGTTCTTTCTAACCAAATTGCATTGGAAAATTCCCTTGCGAGACAACTTCCCTCCCACTGGTCTCAGTGAAAGAAGAATCTTGTAGAAAATGAAAAGGCGGCATGAAATCAAAGGATTGATGAACCAAATCATGTGATAACATTAAATATGGAAAAACAATAACAAACGAGGAAGATAAGCCACATAATGGCTAGTACCTACCCATAATGAAAGCACATAACATAAGGAAAAGGAATTTTCTGGGTGTTTTCCATTGGTGGGTGTTGTTTATCACCTCGGAGTTATCCTTCCTATTTGCGATGATGTTATTGAATGAATAAGATAATTAAGCTCCCACCAACAACAATCATAGAAAAAGTGTTTTACCATCGTGCCCATACATAGTCATACAATTCTAGGGGGGAATTTCATCCTTATACCTTCCTACGTTGATCAGGGATTTTTCTGGCTTGTCATGAGGGTTTGATCATTCGTTATAAGTATTCCATCAATGTTCAAGTCAAACAAAAAAGGGTGGGGTCCAATGTGTTCATATCCGGAAAAAGTGGACAAAATATTGTGATGAACAATTATGATCAACTACAAGAGTTTTTTCTATATTTCATATACAAATTTCACTAAGTCTAACACAAATTGTTCATCACAATTTTGATCACTCCAAGTGTTTGTCTTAATCAAATATTTTGATCTGCATAAAGTGTTTATCTTAATCAATTGTTTTGATCCACATGATTGTTGGATAAGAAATTTGTTGCAATTTAGACCTCATAAGCCCACTTTTCTAAGGTGAGCTTTCGCCTTAACGTGAAAGAAAGAAGGTGAAAGCAAGGTGGCATGAAATGAATGTTTTTAAGTGAAGAGGGGCAATGCACTTTACATGAATACAATTACAAACAATTTAACCTAATTATAGGTAATAAAGACATGGGGATGTCTAGTTGTTTTTTAAGCCCCACACACATAAATTTAATCTTAGCTTTTGAATATTATCTTAAGTTTGTATATGTTTTCAGCTTATCAATTCCAAATTATCACTGTGAAAGATATAAATTGGTAAAAGCAAAGAAATAATAATAAAAAAAAACCTTTAATATATACAACTACTATTTATGGTTTTTAATATAGATGTTGTTATTACAACAATATCTCGACATGCTTCTTATAATTGATCATTTGTAAAACACAATATAATAATGGTATATTTAATGTGAATTCCAATTGAAATTGATTTTCAATGTAGATGTTGTTACTACTGTTATCCCCTATCCTAGGGATAACTAAGGAGATTATATCTCGAGGCCCACATGTCCTAGACATGGAGTATCAAGAGCCATACTGACTTGAGCTTGGCCCTGGAGGGCCCATCTTTTCTTCAGTGCCTCCTATTTATCAGCAGCAACATCCATTCCATCAGCATGGTTATGAGGTAGCAAAGGGTCTTGCTCCATGAGGTAATGAGTTTGAGTATCATGGTATGTGTCACTCTGATTCTCAAAACAATTGAATATGTGCATTGAATTCTCTTTTGTTTCATGACACTTTCTTGGAAATTATGCCCTTTAACTTTTCCATACCTGGGGGGGATGACAAAGTTCCCTAGTAAGTTGGTTCCATTAGGAATGAGTTTCCACTGGGTGGGTCTATGAAATGTCATCATCCATTCCTTCCATACTTATCACTTTTCATCATTGTCCCTCTCATTTATCCCCTACATTGGTTCGGGCATTGGGTTTGCCAAGCTAGTAAGGGTTGTACCTTTCCTTTTGGGAAGAAGGGGCTAAAGGCCCAAAGGGTAAAAGTAGTTGTCAAAAGTTAAAAGCCATGATCAAACCTTGATATTCTTCACCTAGGGATCCCCGAGAAAGCAATAAAAATTTTCTCAGCAAGAAAAAGGGGGGACCCATAAAATAAAATAAAACTCAAGACCTAGTTGGTGGATAGGGGGTCTCATCATGAGCCAACCTATTAGGTCCATGGGAATGTAGCGGTATGACACTACTATTCATCTGGTCACCACACTAGGGTAGTGGCTCTTGGTGGAATAGCCAAGAGAAAGGGGGTCTCATCATGAGCCAACCTTCTCATTTCCGTGAAATGCTTGTGGGTAACGTTGTCACCACTGGTTACCACTCCATGCCAGTGTGATCCATCTATTCTCTTGAAATAAAAAGCAATAAGAAAAAGATTAAAATGGAATTGAATGGGATAGAAAACAATTACATCCATGACAAGGTGCACCTCACCCTCTACAGAGGCACCCACAGGTAAGACCTACATTTCTCTGTTATCACTGCACCCCTTGCCCAAACCTACACTACACCATCTCATGCATTTACATGACCTATATTGGTCTTCACATGGAAACACCTCACACCTGAGGAGGGTTATCCTAATCGGACATCCTGAGACCCTCTCCAAACCTGGCTGGTTAAATAGCATAATGTATTTGAGAGTTTGTCTGGGTAAAGGGGGGTTTGATGCACATGGCTGGGTAACTTGATTATTAGATGTGATTGGCATTGCTATGATCCCTATTACTTATGATCCCATGGAGAGAGTGCTTGTTGTTGTTGTAGGACCATGCCCGACGGACAAGTACATATGGGGAGATGATTAGCTCGGAACTCCATGGGGCTAAAATCCCACCAAATCGATGTTGAGACCCCAACCAAGGGCAAAGGAATACCGGAGGCTTGCACCAGAGAAAGGGGAGGAATTTCCACCAGAGGCACTTTGGCAGGCCTGGACCCAGGGGGTCTTTCCCTCCCACCATGATGTTATCCCTTGAAGCCCCCCGACATCATCATTCTGAGCCTTGTCGTCATCCAGTTGAGGTTTTAAGCATGAGGACGGCTTGGTTGGCACATGTGGCAGTTTCTGAGGGGTATTGAGCCCTAACGTTTCACTTTGGAGGCCTAGTGTTCCAATAAGGGGCCCAACGTCACCCTAGGAGGGGCATGACGTCAGCCCTAAAGGATAAAATTAGGGTTTTAATTGTCAATTTTATGTAAAACTAGATTTTTGATGTAAACTGGCCATGTCAGCCTTTTTTGACCTAAAATGTAATTAAAGGTCACTTGTATTGTATAAATAAGGGGAAAATATCTTATACATTTCACCATATTTCACTCACACAAGTGTGAGGTCTAAAATTCAGCCTCTTTTAAGGCTTATTGGCTTAACTAAGTGGTGCACAACTCTTGGAGGGAGCTTATCTTGGTGTATTTTTGCATTTTCATGGTGGCAATTATTCAACTAGGGTTTGTGACTAGATTATTCTCGGTGAAGTGGTATAAATATGCAATCTTTCTTTATTTTGAATGGTTATGGTGTATTTACTTTTTCATTTATAAGATTATGAAATTTCTAGTGTGAAACCCTAGGAGAAAAGCACATGTTATTGTCCTTTTCTTAACAAACTTCTCACCTACTTGATTTTGTTAGAAGACACCTCCCTTGAAGGATATACTAGATCCCTACCTTAGTAGCACTCTAGTACTATTGCTTCATTAAGCTTTCATACTTTCATTTCAAGCTTGACCTAAAGAAGAAGGAAAATCGCTAGGCCCTAGGGTTACCTACTTCCTAGCAACTTTTCCTTCTAGGGTTTTGGATGATTGAGGCCTTAGGTTACTAACACCTCAACCATCCTCCCTCTTCCTTTAGCTCTCCCATTATCATTTGTTTCCCTCTAAGAAATGTCGCTGCAATAGTGACTCCATTTACCCTAAAGGAACTAGTTCATACCTTACAAGTGATTGATTGACTAAAACAACCTTTAAACCATCTACCTTAAGATATTTACTAACCATTTCTAACCTTAGTTTAAACTAACCTATTAAGTATCTTGTTTTTGTTGCAAAATATTGCTACAACCATCTATAATAGTTGCAAAATCATCTTAAAAACAAGTGTTAAAGCTGATTTTTCATTGCCTTCATTACTTCTGACAAATACTAGCATTTTTCCAAGTTTATGTTATCATTTTTTGTCATTATTGAAGCTTTATTGAGGCATAATTGTGAAGCTATTTCTATATATACATTGTTGTTATAAATATTTGTGTTTCTTCAACTTTTATATCAGCTTGTGTTTTTTATCAAAGTCTATGGTTTTATGAAGCACTAACATCATATGGTACTTGCAAATAACATTTTTCTTGTTGTCTTGTTCTAGGCAAGATTACTTTGCTTCATCTTATTAAACCCTTTGGGAATTTTTTATCAGAGTGGCCTATGAGAGGGGTGAGACTTTCCTGATACTTTTACCTTAGCCTTACCAAACCCCTAGGTCATTGGGGACGTCTCCCCTGGGATTCTACCCTAAAGAGAAAGAGGTGTCTTATTTAGGTGACAGTGATAGGACAACCTCCTGTTACGCCAATTTATTGTTCACTTTCCTTTGGCTTTTGGGAAAGTAAAAATTGCACGATAATATTTTGGCGTCATTTTCAGGGAACATTGCGTTAATTCTCCTGAAAGATGACACTTTTTGGTAAGTCTTTCCTCAAAATACTTTATCTTACATAACTTACCTAGCGACTCCATTGAGGGTGATTCCCTCTTTTCTCTTTGATGATCCCTAGAAGGATTATCTGGTGACTCCACTAATGACAAAGCCAACCATGGCCTCTCAATGGGACCCGGGAAATTTCAAACCCTTAGACATGAGTAAAATCTCGGGATACCCTCGACAAATGCCCCCGAGGTATGAAAAATGGCTCCCTAGATTCATTGGTAGTGATGGAGTTAGAGCCGACAATCACATGGATGATTTTTGGGCTTTCTTTCAACTCCACCCTATCAGTGATGATGTTGAGGATTTGGCAATGAAACTTTTCTCTGCCACTCTTCATTGCAATGCTATAGAATGGTATGATGATCTCCCTAATGCTAGCATCACATCTATGGACTAGTTAGAAGAAACATTTCTCAAGAAATGGGGTATTAAATTAACGGATATCCAAATTCTACTAAAAAGACTTGAGTATGTAAAACAAACTAAGAATGAGAGTGTCATGGAATTCCAAGATAGGTTTCAAAATTTTCTATGGAAAATTTCTATAAGCCATCAACCTGAAGACAAATGCCTTGCTTACCTCTATACTGATGCACTCGTGGTGCATTTAAGGATTGTCCTCCGTAAAAAGAGCCCAAAAACACTCAATGAAGCTTATAACATGGCTATAAAAATCGAGGCAAATATCTCTTTGTTCAAATAAGGACACCTCCTTACCCCATATACTCTTAGTTTGGAGAGATTAGTTTCCCTTGGGAACTTTACTAGTAATTTCCAAGAAATAGGGGAACAATTCATCAACCAACAAGAGGTTGAGGAGAAGTATCCTAATGAGGTTTTCCAATCCCATGATGAAGAGCAAGAGGTTACTCATTCTTCTGCCGAGGATAATGAAAACGTGGTTGAAGAGTGAGGGTCTGAAGGTATCAAACATGATGATGAAGTATTGATGTATGCTCCTCCCTCTGATGAAGCCATTCAAGAGCCTATTCCCCCTGCACAAGAAGAAGAGGATGAGGTTAGTCACTTTCCCTTCCAAGTTTTTGATGACACTTTGTTCTATAATTTAGAAAGGAAATATTTGGACAAGGAAAATCCTCCTTATTATCAAGTTGAATATGTAAAAGCAATTCATGAGGATGAAACAATGATGCATGCTCTTCCATCTAATGAAGTCATCCAAATCCTCAAATCTCCTGCACAAGAAGAAGTAAATACAATAAGTTATTTTCTTTTCCAAGAGTCTGATGATGCTTTATTTTATGATTTGAAAAGTGACGAAGTGTTAGAGGAGTCTTTGGATGTTTTAAGCCCTTCATGTTATGACAAATTTGATGACTATGTTGATAATATTGATGAATTCATACATGTTGGAAAGCATAAATGGGATGTGATTGGATATGACGGGGATCCCATTTACGACATTGAGGGTCATTTCCAGAATTTTCCTTTAGAACTATCATATGAGGTTACTAATAGTTTTGACAGTTGGCAACAAGAAGATGATATGATTACAAACCTTTTTTAGACACCCAAGGATGACCAGGTGATATGTTCTCCTAATGATTTTCGGTCATAACTTGAGGATTTTGATGAATATTCCTTTGAGCACTTGGATTTATTCCATGAAGAAGATTATCAACCACCGTTGTGCTCGGATATTGATAAAGGTGAGGACAATGCTTGCCCAGAGAATGGTCCTTATGAAAATGTCTCCCAGCTCCCTTTGACTATTTTATCTCGATATATCACTAAAGGTGTAGTTGGGAAGCATGTCCTTTGTCTTAAGTTTTCTCTGAGGAAAAGCTTACTTTTAGAATTCAAGAGTAGGTTGAATACCTCAAGAAGAAGTTTGTTATCTCAATTTTCCAGCCTTCCCTTAAGAAATTGTCAGCCATCCCCAAGGTTCTTGTTAGTTCCGTCCCACACCTCACATTGTGAAGACATCTAAGGTAGACAACCTTCATACTCTTTGAGTCAGTCTATCGAACCTTTGATTTTTTACGATCCCTTTCTGAGATGGATTGAGCACTTTCCTAAAGGTGTGAATTGGCATGATTTTCAACCTCCCTCCCGCCTCCATGAGCTAGACTTTACAATTTCCAATGATACAATACATTTTCTAACTCATGTTATTTGTGTGCTTGACTTATCATTGTTTTGGTTTATGATGAAGCACAGAGGCAGGTATTATGAGACATTCCTAGGATGGTTTCATTGGCTATTCGACTACACCTAGCATTCAACCAACAGGTAAGTAGAGGTAAGAAAGTAGACATTTGCATTCATTGTATATACCATTTGCATATCATGCTAGAGTAGTTGTATTTCCATTTGTATATATATGATTTTTTACTTGTATTTCATTGTATCATATATGATTCAGGGGTGATATCACCACCCCAAGAGATTACTGATCATTTTTTTTTAGATCTCGCAGGTCACAAGTCATGCCAGAGATGTTGAGGTTCTCATGCACTCTATGATGAGCACATGTCCCCGTGTTGGAGCAAGATGTTATCCCCTATCCTAGGGATAACTAAGGATATTATGTCTCGAGGCCCACAGGTCCTATACATGGAGTACCGAGAGCCATATTGACTTGATCTTGGCCCTGGAGGGCCCATCTTTTCTTCAGTGCCTCATATTTATCAGTAGCAAAAACATCCATGCCATCAACCTAGTTTTGAGGTAACAGTGGGTCTTGCTCCATGAGGTAAAGAGTCTGAGTATCATGGTATGTGTCACTCTGATTCTCAAAACATTTGAATATGTGCATTGAATTCACTTTTGTTTCATGACGCTTGCTTGGAAATTATGCCTTTTAACTTGCCCATAATTTGGGGGGATGACAAAGTGCCCTAGTAATTTGGTTCCCTTAGGGATGAGTTTCCATTGGGTGGGTGTATGAAAGGCCATCGTCCATTCCTTACATACTTATCACTTTTCATCAGTGTCCCTCTCATCTATCCCCTACATTAGTTCGGGCATTGGTTTTTCCAAGCTAGTAAGGTTTGTACCTTGCCTTGTGTGAAGAAGGGGCTAAAGGCCCAGAGGGTAAAAGTAGATGGAAAAAGTTAAAATCCAAGATCAATCCTTGATATGCTTTTCCCAGGGATCCCCAAGAAAGAAATAAAAAGATTCTCAGCAAGAAAAAGGAGGGACCCATAAAATAAAATAAAACTCAAGACTGAGTTGGTGGATAGGGGGTCTCATCATGAGCCAACCTATTATTTCCATGGGAATGTAGAAGTATGACACTACTATTCATCTAGTCACCACACCAGGGTAGTGGCTCTTGTTGGCATAGCCAAGAGAAAGGGGGTCTCATCATGAGCCAACCTTCTATTTTCCATGAAATGCTTGTGGGTAACATTGTCACCACTGATCACCACGTCGGGGCAGTGTCCTCCAGCTATTCTCTTGAAAGAAAAAGAAATAAGACAAAGATTAAAATGGAATTGAATATGATAGGAAACAATTTCATCCATGACAAGGTGCATCTCACCCTCTACAGAGGCACCTGTAGGTAAGACCTACATTTCCTTGTCATCACTGCACCCCTTGCCCAAACATCCCCTACACCATATCATGCATTTACATGACCTAGATTGGTATTCACTTGGAAACACCCCACACATAAGGTGTATTATCCCAATAGGACATCCTAATACCCTCTCCAAACCTGGATGGTTAAATAACATAATGTCTTTGAGAATTTGTCTCGGTAAAGGGGGGTTTGATGCACATTTTTGGGTAACTTGATTATTAGATGTGATTGACATTGCTATGATCCCTATTACTTATGATCCCATGGAGGGCGTACTTATTTTTGTTGTAGGACCATGACCGATGGATAGGTACATATGGGGAGATGATTAGCTCGGACCTCCATGGGGATGAAATCCCACCAGATGGATGTTGAGACCACAACCAGGGGCAGAGGAATACCGGAGGCTTGCACCAGAGAAAAGGGAGGATGTTCCACCATAGGCACTTTGGCAGGCTTGGACCCAGGGGATTCTTTCCCTCCCACCATGACGTTGGCCCTTGAAGGCCCCTGACATCATCATTCTGAGCCTTGACGTCATCCAGTTGGGGTTTTAGGCATGAGGATGGCTTCGTTGGCACTTGTGGTAGTTTCTAAGGGGTTTTGAGCCCTAATGTTTCACTTCGGAAGCCTAGCGTTCTAAGAAGGGGCCCAACGCCACCCTAGGAGGGGCATGACATCATCCCTAAAGGATAAAATTAGGTTTTTAATTGTCAATTTTATGTAAAATTGGATTTTCGATGTAAACTGGCCATGTCGGCCTTTTTGGACCTAAAATGTAATTAAAGGTCACTTGTATTGTATAAATAAGAGAAATATCTCTTATATTTTTCATCATCTTTCACTCACACAAGTGTGAGGTCTGAAGTTCGGCCTCTTTTAAGGATTTTTGGCTGAACTAAGTGGTGCACAACTCTTGGAGGGAGCTTATCTTGGTGTATTTTTGCATTTTCATGGTGGAAATTCTTCAACTAGAGTTTGTGACTAGATTATTATCGATGAAGTAAGTAGAAATCTGCAATCCTTCTTTATTTTGAATGGTTATGGTGTATTTACTTTTTCATTTATAAGATTATGAAATTTCTAGTGTGAAACCCTAGGAGAAAAACACATTTTATTGTCCTTTTCTTAACAAACTTCTCACCTACTTGATTTTGCTAGAAGACACCTCCCTTGAAGGATATAATAGAGCCCTACCTTAGTATCACTCTATTAGTATTAATTCATTAAGCTTTCATACTTTTATTTCAATCTTGACCTAAAGAAGAAGGAAAATCGATAGGGCCTAGGGTTACCTACTTCCTAGCAACTTTTCCTTCTAGGGTTTTGGATGATTGAGGCCTTAGGTTACTAACACCTGAACCATCCTCCCTATTCCTTTATCTTACCCATTATCATTTGTTTCCCTCTAACAATTGTCGCTACAATAATGACTCCATTTACCCTAAAGGCACTAGTTCATACCTTACAAGTGATTGATTGACTAAAACAACCTTTAAACCATCTACCTTAAGATCTTTACTAACCATTTATAACCTTATATTTAACTAACCTATTAAATATCTTGTTGTTGTTTCAAAATATTGCTACAACCATCTATAACAACAAAAAAATCATCTCGAAAGCAAGTTTTAAAGCTAATTTTTCATTGCCTTAATTACTTCTCACAAATACTAGCATTTTGCCAAGTTTATGTTATAATTTTTCGCCATTATTGAAGCTTTATTGAGGCATAATTGTGAAGCTAAGTCTATATATACATTGTTCTTATAAATACTTTTGTTTCTTCAAATTTTATATCAGCTTGGGATTTTTATCAAAGTATATGGTTTTATGAAGCACTAACATCATATGGTACTTGCAAATAGCAATTTTCTTGTTGTCTTGTTTTGGGCAGGTACATTCAAATATTACTTTGCTTCATCTTATTAAAACCTTTGGGACTTTTTTATCAGAGTGACATGTGAGAGGGGTGGGACTTTCCTGATACTTTTACCTTAGCCTTCTCAAACCCCCAGGTCACCGAGGGCATCTCCCCTAGGATTCTACCCTAAAGAGAAAGAGGTGTCTTATTTAGGTGACACTGATAGGACAACCTCTTGTTACACCAATTTATTGTTCACTTGCCTTTGGATTTTGGGTAAGTACAAATTGCGCGATAACAACTACAACAATATCTTGAAACGCTTCTTATAATTGATCATTTATAAGACACAATATAATAATGATATATTTAATGTGAATTTTAATTGGGGTAGGGATTGTGAAGATCTACGATTTGGATATCGGTGGCCACCCACCTATTCCAACTGGCACAAAACAATCTTCTGGCAACTTACTATATTTAGTAGTTTTTCGTTTCCTAAACTTTCGGGCCCATTTTGAGGACCTAAATGACATTTTTTTGGGATCAAGGACCTCAATGATAATCTGAAGGCTCTCATTGAGCCCCAAAACTGAATCTCCTTGACGATACCTTTCCAACGAGATATTGTGCACCCCAAATGGAGATCATATGCCAAAGTTACACCCCCGAGAAGTTGATACAACAAACTATCCAAAGCGGGGTCCATAAAACTATTGGCGTTTCATCTTCCGGGTTTAGGGTTTTGGATTTTATTTATGTTAAAAAGGACTTGGAGCCTCATTGTAACATCATCTTCTTGTGAATGTGAGTATTCGTCACATCTCTTCTCAGAGATAAGCTGCCACCATTCTAGCAAGTCTTTCACTATGTATTTTTACAGTCTTGTACATTTCGCCCATTAATAGAAATTTTGTATTATTGTATCTTTGTGTTTATGGTTATATCTCGAATAAATATATGTTATATTATTGGATATCTTATATGTCTCTGTACATTTCTTTATTATATCTCTTCTCTCATTTTGTGCCAAAAATAACCTAGATCAGTGGTATCAGAGCAGGCTTCTCTTGATCGTGTTTTTTAGTGCATGTCCAAGACAAGGTCCGAGTATAGAAAGTTGGATCTCTAGATTGTCTCTCTTGAGGACAATCTCTCTTGCATGCCCAAGAAACCCTCCATGGAAAAAGAAAATAAAAATGACGAAGCTAAAGATTATATTAATCTATTGCTTGAGCAAGCTCTCACGCGACATAGGGACGAAATGATGGAGAATTTTTCCCACATCCTTCAACGCCTGCCAATAAAAACAAGCATGTCTTCATCAAGAAGACGCTTTGGATGCACCTCACCTTTCAAGGTACAATTTAATTTTGATATTCTCATATTTGAAGAACAGATAGATGTGGATGCCCTAGAAAAATGGTTAAATCTATTAGGAGGTTATTTCTTTGTTTAAAATTTCTCCGATAGGGAAAATAGCACCTTCGTACTCCTTAAGGATCTCCCCCGTGTCAAACATTGGTGGGAAACTTACTGGGATCAAATTTCCACAAAGGATTCTGGAATATATGGGGTCGAGCCCACTTGGGATTTTTTTGTGGATGTGGTCAAGGAACAATATTACCTTGTTGGTAACTATGAAGACCAGTACATGAGATGGATCACATTGTGTCAAGAGAGGGACCAAACAATGTCAGAGTTCACCAATACCTTCAATACCTTTCGCACCAAGCTGGGTATCAAAGACTCCGAGCAATGTTTGGTTCGAAAATACCATGGGGCTTTACACAGATACATCCAAACTGAAATGGATTTTCTGGACATCTCATCACTGGGTGTTGCTTATTGATATGTTGTTAAAATCGAGCATAAATTTAAGCACCAGAACAAGCGGGATTTCGGGTCTGCAAATCCACAACAACCAAAGAATAATAAAGATGTCCCCTAACCAAAGCATAATAATGACACTGGAAAATGGTGTGAATTCCACAAAATCCCCTAGCACAACACCGATCAATGTCGATCAAAATAGTCATTGGTGGATGAGATCAAAGAAAACGAGTCGAACCTAGATTCAGACACTGATTCAAAAAATAATGGAAGGAGATATATTATCGACACATATCCCACTACTATTGTCGCGATCGCAACAATTCAACTAGAATAACCAACAGATCCTGAAGAGGGGGAGAACCTCTTCCATTCACATATGTGGATGAAGGGGACCCCCTTACATTTCATTGTTGATAGAGGAGTCCAGAATAACCTCATCTTAGCAGAGGTTTTCAAACAATTGGGGTTGTCAACAACACCACACCCACAGCCATACGACATCGGGTGGCTTCGCCAGGGATGAGATCTCTATGTCAGCCAGTAGTGTCACCTGTCCTATGGAATCTAGCCCTTCAAGGATGAGGTATTGTGTGATTTTACCCCTCTTGATGTCTATGATGTTCTTTTGGGCCAACCATATATGTGGAAATGTCACGTTGTTTATGAGTCTCGACCCCGTAGTGTCATTGTTACTCTGGGGGGTCAACTCTACAGTATACGAGAGGTAGTTCCACCTCTTGTTCCAAAAAAACAGTGCTACAAGGTAATCTCTCATACTGCAAAATTCATCCTCTTCATAATCTATTCAAAAGTTGAATAGAAGGCCATTGCAACCTCTGCAACCTCAACACCTTCCATCCAACAAAAGTAGATTACAAAAGAGAAATAAGATATTGTTTCTTCACCTAAGACGGTTCCTAAAAAATGCCTCGTCAAGCCAAGATACAACATGTTGGTTGAACAGATTTAATCTCGCTAGCAACAGGTTCGTGATAGCCTTTCACAAAACAAGCAGCACAACGTCTCCAATAAGGCAAGCAACTCACCAAGATTCAGGTTCAGCAAACGCTTTCCCCTCTCCCCTGGGCACTCAACACAATGGAGACCATTGCTTCCTAAAGAGGGAGGATTGATCTAGGTGGATATCGGTGGTCGCCCACCTATTCCAACTGGCACAAAACGGTCTTCTAGAAACTTACTATTTTTATCATTTTTTCGGTTCCTAAACTTCTGGGGCCATTTTGAGAACCCAAATGAATTTTTTTCATGATCAAGCACCTCAACGAGAGACAAAGCCTCTCATTGATCCCCCAAAATGAATCTACTCAACGATACATTTCCAACGAGATATCGTGTGCACCAAATGGAGATTGTATGCCAAAGTTACGCCCTCGGGAAGTTGATACACCAAACTACCCAAAACAGGGTCCACAAAACTGTAGGCTTTTCATCTTCCAAGGTTAGGGTTTTGGATTTTGTTTTATGTTAAAAAGGCCTTGGAGCCTCATTCTAACATCATCTTCTTGCGAATGTGAGTAGTCGTCACATCTCTTCTCAAAGATAAGCTACTACCATTCTATCGAGTATTTCACTCTGTATTTTTACAGTCTTGTACATTTCGCTCATTAATAGAAATTGTGTATTATTGTATCTCTATGTTTATGGTTATAACTCTAATAAATCTCTGTTATATTATTGGATATATGATATATCTCTGTACATTTCCTTATTATATCTTCACTCTCATTTCATGCCGAAAATAATCTGGATCACTTTCGATTAACTCTTTTTACGAGAGGTCGACGGTTTGGTAGGAAGGCTTGTCATGCTTATTTATTTTTTCAGTCTCTCAACATGGATAAATACGATCCTTTATTGGACTACAACAAGGACACATTTTCATAATCAAACATCTTTCCACTTGAGCCTAGTTTTGGAGCTCACGTGGCTTGTAGTGATAGAGACTCTAAAGCGTCTTCTCCTTTGGGGCCTGTAACAAATGATTTTTCACTAAGTAGTGAAGAGAAGGATAAGTCTTCAGATGCCGAAGGAGGAAAGGAGAATCCCCCATCAAAGAAAGCAGAGACCGCACCCAATGGTCTAGATGATTTAGCATAAATCCAACTGGGGATTAAGGATCCTCAAGATGTGTTTTCTAAAAAGGAGGAGGAGGAAGGTCACAGCAAGAGAAGGAAGGTGGTTAAGTCCAAAGGCAAGGGAATTTCGTTGGTGGTCGATAAGGACGTCCAAGTTGAACAAGTGGATTCATTCCTCAGAAAAACCCTGTTCGAGAAATTTATGGGCCACATGATGGTACTTGACTCATTGAGAAAATGGGTACATCTTACTTGGGGTTCGGTTCTGGAGAAAGGACCAACATTTCACCTTTTGGATCGAGGGTGGATTGGCTTCATATTTCACTCTAAAACAATTTCCTCTTATATTCTACAATGGAATTGGTTCATCGACAGAGTGATCCTCTATTATGAACATAAATATACATATAAAATAGATATTAACAACATAATAATTAAATGATAATTAATAAGTTATTATTAATAATAATGAAAGCACATGTCTCAAAGGACATGACTATTGGTTAAGGGAGCCTTGTGTGGGTATATAAACGAGCCTTCATTCTCATTTGTAATCATCTTACTATATATATGGATTTGATTACTATATTCTAGATATTTTGGATTATTTGTGCGTGATGAACTTTGTGCGTGACGAACTTTGTTCGTCTCATTTGGTATCAGAGCCCCTTCTTGGGCATTCCGTTGATTACCGGTTGTTGGCCAACAATTTTTTTTCCAGAGTTTCTCTGAAGTCGGGGGTCTTTGACCAACTCAAGCCTTTGGCCATATAAAAACTTAGAATTTAGTTGAATATATTCCACTGCAAATTCAAAATGCGTAAGTAACCGGTTTATGATTAAAAGGAAAAAATAAATAAATCAAAGTGTTTCAATATAAAAGTTACATGAGAAAATTATAAAATCAAACTATTAAATACAAAGGTGAAATCCTAACCAGGAGCATAATACTTAGTTTACCAACTATTACCAAGAAGTTAGGAGGAGTAGAAAGTGCATCTCCATAACTTTACAAGGAGTAAAAGTGAAGTATATAAGTTAAAGAAGTCAAAAAGGGAATCCCAAACTAAACCTCACTTCAAAGGTCGTGATCATTCATTAAAAAACAAAGTTACTAAGTTTATTATTAAGAGAAAATATATTATTATTATTATTATTATTAAGAGAAAGTGTATTTTAGAGGGGTTGTTAAAAAATGAGAATATTTCATAAAAGTTACCACAAAGTGTAAAAATGTGACTTATTATTGAGTAATTGAAGTTACATAAGACTATTTGAAGTTTTTAAAATAAAAGGGAAAAATTAAAAAGAGTATATAAAGGTGTCTTTTAAAAAAAAAAAAAAAATTAAGATAAGTAATATATATAATATATTACAAAAAGATTATTAAAAAAAACGAGGTATAGCAAAAAGAATAAGAGAAAAACCATTAAAAGAAATTACAATAAGTAAAACCAAGACAAAAGACCAATTATTTAAAAAAAAAAAAAAAAAGTCTTCATACGTGGTACATCCAAATTAATTATAGAAATGATATTATAAAATAATCTTAAGGCCATATTCAAAGTTATAAAAAGTGCATAGTTTTATATATTATTTGTGGATAAAGGAAGAGTAAAGATAATCTTTTTAAAAGGGTATTTAATTAAGACACTATTAAATCACTTAATATAAAAGTACTATTATAAACTAAAAAAAAATGTTAAAGTGG
>JZKD02S1250247.1:283696-295352 GCA_000966675.3 Picea glauca
TAAGATGATTTTTTTTATTACATATTTACTTCGTAAATTAATGTAATAAGATTGCATAACATGAAATATATATATATTGTATAAAATATATATAAACAATTACACTTGTATAATTTTAATCTTAATCTTTCAAATATATATAACTTTATGAAATATTAAATCTTTTAAATATTAAATGGAATATATTTCATGAGATTTTTGTTTAAGATTTAATATTTCATAGAGTTATACAATGTCATTCCCATGTTAAATCTTCAAAATATTTCATGTTATATATATATATATATTGATTTTTTTATTAATTTGTAATTAAATTTCTTAATTTTAATGTTTTTGTTAATATTTTTTATTATAGATCTTTTTTTTAATTTTAACATGATTTTGATATTTTTTTTTGTGTTTTTGTCATATTTCTTTTTTATTTTTTTATAGGTTTTAATGGATTTTTTACTATTGTTTTTCAAAAATTAATATATATATATTTTTTAATTATTGTTTTCTGGGGAAAATTTAAAATTTTGTTTATTCTTTTTTTTTTCCAAATTTGGGTTTTGAATATATATGGCATTATGTATTATGTTGCGTTTGGAGTGATAAACTAATATTTTAAAAGTAAGCATTTAAGGGTTGATTTGATGATTTTATTTGCAGTAATGATGATTTCGATTACCACTTTTAAAAAAATGTCATTTTAATACCCCGAATTTAAAATGGGTTCTACCGGTAGCAATACATTTCAATTTGATGGTTGATTTTGAGGTTTTGGTTTTAATGGTACTGACTACTAAAAATAAAATTTCAAAATATCTATAAATTTAATGTTTTGTAAAAAAAAAAAAAAAATGTATCTTTTTTTTTAGGTATCGATTTGAAGGTTTTTCTGAGCTATTGTCTGAGTTTTGAAGGCCGTGTTTGAAAAATGTTGTAATTTTAACCCCATTTAAAAAACTGGTGCTACCAGTAGCACCACTTTTTTATTTGGGGGTTGATTTTGATGTTTTTTATGCAAAAATATGGGTTTTGGGGGCTAGAGTTCTCGTTTTGAGGTCACAGTTCTCATTAAGTTGGTAACTATGTTTCAACTTCTTCACTACGAGAATGGTCATTTTTGTTGTGTTCGTTCCCATGTGTATGGCCACTCGGTCCATGAATGTGAAAAAAATTTCACTCGAAAAGTTTGGAGGGTGAAGGAAACCTAGGCATCCTCTCCATCTATGCCAAATCTAGTTTCCTTTGACGTCTCTCCTCGTGACTCCCCGTTTCCCTCTGGAGAAGTCAAAGGTACAACCTCTACGGTCTTACATAACCCTTGTTCTATATTGGTAGAGGTGTGGGTTGGCTCTGTGGATATGTTAGTGATAATTCATTGGACATTCTATCCCATCGGCCCCTGTGCTCCAAGATGTTTTGTACCTTCCTTTGTCCCAACAGCAAAACTTGGAATCACTGCAGAAGAAGAATGTGGGCTCATCAATGGATCTCTCAGACAATTGGCCTACAATACCTCGAAATGACTCCCCTAGTAACTCTTCAACTTTTCCTTCAAAGGTATGTATTAGTCTACCATCGGAGCAAGATTCTCTGGTCAACACCGCAACGTGGTTAACTTAGCTAGTATTTCAGATGGAAACATTTTTTTCCTGAGAAGACGTATTTAGGTATGGATTCCAAAGACTCTTTGTCAAAAGGTTTAAGAGGAGGCCACTACCTCCTTAGGCCTCACACTCCCCATCTCAGTGAATCAGGTGGTTTGGGGAAAGATCCTATCAAATATGTTGGAATCTCAAAGGCCTATTGAAAGTTTACTTTCAAATTGGCTCAATCCAAGGTGGCACGTGAAGTTTGTCAAGGTATGCAAAGTCTTATTGAAGGGATCCTTAGAGTGGTGCAAACCCCCAATGGAGTTTGGCCATGAAAATCCTCTCATTAAACATTCACAACCTAGGCGGGGAAGCCAAAAAATTGGCCCTTAAGAAGTTAGTTCTTTCAACTTGTCCAGACATTATTTTTATTCAAGAGTCGATGTTATCCAATGTTTCCGCTGAGAGGATTTTACATCAATGATTTTCTCAATGGAATTTTGTATCTTTGGATGCCTTTGGGTTTTCGGGTGGCCTGCTAACATGTTGGGCACCCTCTATGGAGATGATTTCTTCTTGTGCCATTGTTTCAGGATTGTGCACGGTCTTACATAGCCCAAAGATAGGGTAACAATTCCATCTTATTAATGTTTATGGGCCTTATGAAAATCAGAAGGATTTTTGGACTTCTCTTCTCAACAAAGAATGGTTAATGCATTACAGACTTATTTTAGGTGGTGACCTAAATTTCACTACAAGCATAAATTAAATTTGGGAGGTGGTGACCCGTGTAGACAGGTTGGAAGATTGTTTTGTAAATAAAATGGAGGAAAAAGGCTTAGTAGACATTAAGCATGTTGATCTCAATCTAACATGGGTCAATAATCGAGAGGGAGTTGCGGGTATCGCAAAATGACTAGATCGGTTCTTGTTGCATCACAATTCAATTGAATCTCTCCCAATTTTTTGATCCTAGGTGGAGAAGGGACAAATTTATGATCATTTCCCAATCTAGTTCGAACTAGCCAGTGGTTTGAGAAAACCAAAGGCCCCCTTCAAGTATAATCTCGCCTGGGCGACGAAGGGGGATTTTAGATCTTTGGTGACTGAAACTTGGGAAAACATTGACCTGGGGATTCCTGAGTCTACAAGCCTTCAATTCATTGCGTCTTTAAGAATGATGAAGGGAATGTCCATTCGTTGGGCCTAAGAAAGGCATCTTTCTAGCGACAGAAATTTATGTGCATTGGAGGAGGATTTAAAAGTTTGGTACAACTCCTATGCTAATGGAATCTTCTCGATAAAGGCCTCCTCAAACATCAAAATATTGGAGTCACAAAAAACCAAATTGCTCATGGATCAAGAACTTGAATAAAGGATCAAAAGTCGAGTTATCTAGATCGCCTCGGGAGATGAGAACATGAATTTTTTTCAGAATTTTTCCAATCACAAAAATATGATTTGGGACCTCAAAGATAACATGGGAGACATTGTAATGGTTTTTCATTGCTTGGTTGCACTTGGGGTAGACCATTTATCCTCTCTATTTAAGGAACATGATCATATGGACATGGGTAACGTTATGGAAGTTCTAGATTTCTTTCCTGAGATGGTAAATGAAGAGGACAATGCTCAAATATTTAAAGAGATTACTACAGAGGAGTTGATCAAGGTTATGACCTCATTTCAAAAAGAAAAGAGTCCAAGGCTGGATGGTTGACCAATCGAATTATTTATAGATTTCTTTGATGTGATAGGCCTTGATCTTCTTTGTATGGTTTAGGAGGTTTGTCGTCTTGGAAGGATTTCAAGGGACATAAATTCAGCTTTCCTCATTCTTATTATGAAATTGGACAAGCTAGAAACATTTGAAAGATTTAGGTCAATATCTCTCTGCAATTGTGCCTTCAAGATCATCTAAAAAATCATGGCGATGAGACTAAAACCTTTTTTTATCAAAGTATATTGCTCTGGAGCAATTCGATTTTCTTGAAGGAAGATTGATCCATGAGGATATTAGGTTTTCACAGGAGACTTTGCATTCGGTTAAGTTTCAATCACTTTCGACTTTTGTTCTCAAGCTTGACTTATCTAAGGTGTATGATAGAGTCTCCTAGAATTTTCTATGTCTTCTCTTGTTGCAACTCAGTTTCTCCTATGAAGTTGTTAAGTGGGTGATGGCATGTGTAACCAATCCCACTTTTTTTGTTCTTATTAATGGTTAGGCCTCTCCTTTTTTCGGTCTTTCATGGGTTTGAGGCAAGGTGATCCTATCTCTCCTTATCTTTTCTTTCTTATAAAAAAGGTTTTGATTCAGGAACTACATCAGGCTCGAGCTCAAGGTCTTGTTAGTGGGGTCGGAATAGTCGGTCGCTTTACCATCTCACATCTCCTGTCATAGATGATATTTTTCTCTTTGGATTTGGATCCATCAAGGAAGGGAAAACATTAAATAAGATACTTGAGACTTTCACCTATGCAACGGGAATGCTCATAACTACAGAAAAGTCGACTATGTACATGCATATGGTCAAGGATAGTGAAGTTGTTACTCTTCAAATATTTTTCTCCATTATTCATAAGAGTTGGGAGGTTGGTTTCAAGTATCTTGGTTACCACCTTAATTTAAATGAATATAAAAAATTAGACTGGAATTCGTTACTCACCCGCATTGAGATCATGATACATCATTGGTGCTCTCGTTGGATTTTAAGGTTGGGGGGAGACTATTTTTAATTAAGTCAGTGGTAGAAGTTATTCCCATCTACCAGTTAACCCTGGCTTCCATTCCAAAAGGTCTATTGAAAAAAATCAAACGGCTTTGTTCAAATTACCTTTGGAAAATCAGTGTGGACTTCAAAGGAGCTCATTGGAAACGTTAGGAGCTTCTATCCCGAACCAAAAAATTTGGAGGATGGGGTGTTAAAAACTTGCTCCTTTTTGGTAATTCGCTAGCATCCAAGTCTCTTTGGAAATCTCCACTCAAAAATATTTTATTGTGCCAAATCGTCTACCAGAAATACATTTCCCCCGACAGTATCGGAAATTGGATCAAGAATCTGAGGAAATCCACTCACCAGGTTTCAAACCATTGGAGAGATTTAACAACAGCCTTCCTGGTGATATGTGAGCATATGGCTTGGACATTCAATAATGGTTATCGGGTGCACATAGGAATGGACACGATATTTGGATGCAATTTCAATATATTTCTGGATCAGGTCATTATTACCCACTTACAGTTACATGGGTTCTACACATTAAAAAAAATAGCAAAAGATGAGGGCACTACTATGTTGGCTCGGGGATGGATCTCAACCCAAGAGGTGGGGCTTCTATGTTTTCAAGCTGATTAATGGGTTATTTACATAAATGAACTACGAAAAATCTCATATCAAATTAAGAGAAGGATCAGACGAGCTAGCTTGGGCTTGGCAAGGGAAAGGTATTGCTTACAATGTGGCCTTGGGTTACGTCTCACAACATGATCCAAGGACCTTATCTCTTTATTGGTGGTGGAAGAAACTGTGGAACATCCATGTGCCTCCAAAGAGTGCTTTATTAATCTAGCTTATTCTACATAACAAGGTGCCAACCTGGGACAGACTTCATAAGAAGAATCTTTTGGGCCCTGGTTGGTGTTCTTTGTGCAAAGATAATCTGGAAACAATCACCCATGTTTTCTACGATTGTCCCTTTATCTCTTAGGTCTGGAGGGATGTTGGAGTTGTGTCTAAACTCTCAAATCTATGGACAAAGGGTGAGGATTTGGAAAATTTCAAGGAATGGTTTGTGAGGTGAGATTTAAAGCGGTTTAGAGTTCTTCCCTACTTGGTTCTTTGGCACTGTTGGACAGCCAGAAATGAAAGCATCTTTGAAGACATATGGGTACCCATTTTTCAAGTAGTCACTCAAGCAATGTCGTTGTTAGCTTACTTCGAGGACACTCCTAAATCCCCTATAGAAAATTCACAAATTCCCCCACAAATTAATAGCTCTCTTCCATGGGGGTTTTTCGATGGGTCATGGTGTTCCTTATATTTATTCTAGGCTCACAAAATAATGTGAGGCATCCAAAGACTTAAGAGAATTTTTTTTGTAATGCTTTTCTACCTTCAGTTTTAAGATGAAACTTCAAATGAATTTTAATGATTAGGAAACACAGAGGTATTATCTCTTTCTTTGAGTCTTTTATAAATATTGGTCATATGAAAAGTAGAATTGATTAACAAAGACTTTCAAAATAAAGTAAGGTATCAAATATAGATAAATCTTAACTTATCCGCAATAGAATAATTATGAAGAAGGAGTCCTTGATAGATAATTTAGAATGAGGAAACTTACACAGATACAGATCTTGTTTTACTCATAGTAATAACAAAGGAAAAATTGTAACTGAACAAATATCCAATATATGGACCACAATATATGTGTTACTAAATTGTAGTCTTTCAATCTTCAAGAAACATGGAATGAAGAAAATAAGATTATGAAATGGTGATACACAGAAAGAACATAACTCAAGGAAATGAGACGTAGAATCTTTGTCTTCTCTTTCTATTTGGTATTCAGAAATTTCTCTTTTACATTTGGTCGGAAGAAGCCTTACATTCAGCCAGAAGCAACCTGGAATAGATCTTTGATCTGTTTATTTATACAAAAATGTCTTAACCAGAAGCAGTTAGACATTCCACATTCTTCGTTCTCAAAATAGAATACAATCAAAACTAAAAGATATAATGAAGATATTTTTGGATCTGCTGAGATTTATTTTGCTCGATGGAACTTGCCCTCTATTTGCTTGTGGATGTACTTGGTTTTTTCTTATCCTTGAATTGTGCATGTATTTTCATTAATGCAACAACGAACTTGGAAGGTTTGACATTTGCATTTGGGTTTGATTCCTCAATCAATGAATCTTGTTTCTTTACTGCTTTGTGTGGCGCCTTGACTTTTCAAAAGTTGACGTTAATCCTCCTACGAGAAGTAAAACATGTGAGCTTCAAAATGTTGAATGAAACAATTTCGGATGCTACTAGAAAAATGCTTGAAGTTTGAAATTCCTTTATTTACAAAAATATTAATGTTTATATATACTCGCAATAATCTATTGACACAGTAATCATCTGTTAAATTTATTACCTGGTGGTTGCAACACTTTTCCAAATCGTTTACCCTAGCCAGATGGATGTATTATTAATAATTAAAATAAAGTACTTTGGAATTTCGACATTCGGGAGTTTTGAATGCAAAATAATGGATATCTCCTGAAGGCTGAATTCACAAAGAAGTTAATCAACCCTTAATCATTTTTTTTGTTTTAATTAATCATGGTTTAAAGCCACTTTTTAATTTTAAATACTTCGGGACTACGGAACTTCGGAGCTCTGAGAGTTCATGAGCTTGTATGTGTGGTGAGTACTTCAATAGTTCGGAATTCGAGAGTTTTGAATGCAAAACAATAGATATCTCCCGAAGGCCGAATTCACGAAGTGATTACTTATCGTTAATAACAACTACTTAAACATGTTTAGTTCATTAATCTTTAGTGTTTTATTTATCATAATCATTTGGGTACTTCAGGACTTCGGTGCTTCGACACTTTGGCACTCCAGTGTTCATTTAAATTTGTTCTTGACTTATCTCCCGAGGACAATCTCTTAGATTGATGTGGCAGTTATGACATCACTTTTGATGATGTGTCATAAAAAGTGAGTGACACGTGTCACCCAAAATCATGCAAACGATATGACTAAAGTGCCAAAAAAGAGTGCCACATGTCAGCAAAATAAAGATTAACATGTGTCCTATGACTCATCGGTAGATCTATTTAAAACAATTTTGCGGGAACATGTCTCCGGGACTCCAGAGCTTTGCAACTTTGGGGTTTTTAGATCATTAAACACCTTGAGTTTGAAACTCCTAAATTGTGAAGTCTCGAAGTGACTTTGTAGTTTTCTTTTGTTTAAACCTCACACAACTTTAGAACTCTGAAGTCGTGAGAGTCATCGATCCATATGACTAAAACTTTTTAATAGATAGTAATGGATGCGCCCTATCAAGATATAATGATCACATCATTTATTCAAAAAGAGCAATATTCCTAAGTTGTTTNAAAAAAAAAAACTTCAATGTTTAATTTTTATTTGAAAATCTCTAAAGTGTTCTAACATAGGCTCCATCTAGGGATTGTGGCTCCCTATGAGGCACGAAAGAATAGTATACTAGGTGCCTTTATTGGGTAAATGGAGTCCTTATTTCTTCTTTTATTGAAAAATGTTTTCTTGTTTTATTTGAAAGTTAATCATATATAGAAAAATGAACATAACCATATATAAAAATCTCAAAGCATACTTAGTGATTGATTTCAAGTCAGGCTAATAAGTGTTTTCCTTCCTTAAAATTGATTTTAGAATTGTTTAGGATAATCAAAGTAATTTTAACAAAAATATCAAATTTTAACCAACTATGTTTGCTCTTCAAGGTTATACGGATGTAAAATATTTTATTTAAGGAATCTCAGTTGGTTTAGGATATAAATATTATTGAAAAAGAACTAAATAACAGAGTATATTATACAGATGTGTAAGATATCCTTACGGATATCATAGATATTGCTTCACCGCCAGCGAGCATGTTCAATACCCCAATGAAGTTATCTATATCTCCCTTAATTGAATTTTCTTTCACCACTTCAAAAACAAGATTTCATTTAACCGAGATGAGGGCAATCAATTATATGAATTTTTTTTCATCATCTCTATTGGGACAATATGGGGGCAATCAATTTGTGAATTTCCTTTCACCGTCTATCTTTGATTTTATTACTTTGAAGTGGCGGCAATCAATTTGTATGTAAGATACAAGGGATGACATATTTTTAATATCTTGATGAAAAAGAAGGTCTATCTACAATTTTAAGAACACTCTGAGATTAGTTTTTCTTCCAATTCTAAGTATACCTTCACCTATAGGTTAATTTTGGGAAAATTTATTTGTTTCTGGGATAAACCTTGAGCAAATTCATCAATTGAAATCTGATATTAGAGATAAATTTACTAGGATTAGCCTAGACATACTTTTTCAATTAAAATTAAAGAAACATAAAAATAAAAAATAAAATCGCCCGACCTGTTTTGAAAATATGCTTCTAAGTTTTTAGTATTAGGCTAAGTTTATGATTTCTACATGGATTAATATGATGAGAAAGAAGAAAGAATATTGTTTGTAGAAAGAACTAGGGAGAGAGGGAGACACAATTATATCAAACATTCAAAACATCTTAGTCTGAACAACATAATTTCACACGAGTTTCTGTGTCAAATAAGACTTTTGATTTGCTTTGTCCCGTGCCTATTCTGAAACCATGCTTGTTCTCTACAACTGAAAATAATTTACACCACTGGAAAAAAACAATCATACTGCAAACTAAAAACTACTTTGTGCAGTGCCTCTATTGGGATATGGACTCATAATGCCTAAAAACTGAACCACGTTGAATGCCAAACTGAAAACCAAACTACTAAACTGAAATAAAATGTTGAAACGAAATGTTGATTTGGACAACTTATTTATATACATTGAACCTACACTAATCAACAGTAATTCCATTGATCAATTAATATGGAATTCCAATGGAGCCATGCAAATAGTGGATTTCTTAACATACCTTACTTGTTGTTGGATGAAGGAATGCAAAAACAATAAAAATTTTGTAGCAAAGAATGTATAGGTAACTTGTGCTTACTACTGCAGTTTGGTTGTACACAAAATGTTGCAACCTTTTGGACCTCTTGAAGAAAATAATCCAACCAAACAATCACTGGATCATGAAAAGATAAATAATTTTCAGAGTCAATCCATACCTCTTCCTACTGGCCAAGCTGCATGAAATGCCTCTACACGCTTTCATCTTCAAAATTGATGTTGTTGACCATTTTTCGTTTAATGTTTGAAGCAGCTCCTGATTTGAGAATGTCACATTGAAACTCATTGGATTCTTGTGTTTGTTGTTCAACAGTTGGTAAACAAGAAAAAGAGATCAACGGGTCTCGTAACTCCTCCTTATCTCCTTCACCGCCTGTCCAATAATCTTCTTCATAGCTGGCATACACAAGTTGATTGTTTTCATGATGCTACTGATTGGTTTCCTGTTGAACAGAAGCTTCTTGTTGCTCATGAACTTCAGGACCACTTTCATCATATTCATCAAATACTAGAGAAAAATTGTTGCAAGTCTCCATGCATGGCGAAAAATACATCTAATCTTCTTCATCTGAGTACTCATCAAAGATTGGTTGATCTTCATTTTGGAAATCACATACATCTAAGACGATTTAAAATGTATGTTCACAAGAATCTAAATCAGAAGAAGCTTCACGATCCTGCAAACTTTCAGATGCATTAATTTCAAAACTTTTGATAGGTACTTCTCCATTTCTGCTTGCAATAAAATCTTATTTTTCTTCATTGTTGCAACAAATATGATCTTCATTAACATTTAGAGCAGCCATGACATAATCATCATGAATGCAATCAATGGGATCTTCTCTCAAGACAAAAGAAGAAGAGAAGGATTCATATATCTCTTCATCAAATTCTTCAACAAAAGGATCTCTTTCATCCACATCATAAGAAGGATATGTTATTGATTGTGAAATATAAGATTCAGAGATTTGGCTTTGTTCAGAATAAAAAAGTTTTATACCTTCTGAAAAAACTTCATGAACATTTATATCATCATTCACTTGATATATTTCCTTGTAGACAAACAAATCTTTCTTGTTTTCACTGGAACAACAAATTTGGCTTTGATATGCTTGTATGTTATCTAGTTCTGCCATGATTTCTTCATTCTCACTAAAATCAGTTTGCAGATCCTCATGTTTTTCATCTTCTTGATTTGCATCAAGGAATCTTCTTGATTTTGATCACAACCACTATCATGCTCTGATTATTCATCATCAGATCCTTTTCCATGATGATCATCTTCATAAACTTGTTGTGAGAATGTTATATTGCAACAAGTTTCTAAAAGGAGCTCTGATGGATATATTCATTTGCATTATTTATTGAAGGTGACATGAAATTCTTTCAATGATGAGATAATAGAATGAGGAAGTGATTTATACCAATCACAACATTTCCTCCCAGAGAAAACATGAATAGTTTCATGAGGACATCTTCATGATGAATATCCAATTGATCCATAAGATTATGAAACTTAAACAAATGTTCGGCAGGATTTTCATCTTTATCCTCTCTAAAAATAGGAAGAATATCTTCCCAGACTTTAATGTCTGGAACAACATTTGGAAAACCAAGAATGATAGAAAAATTCAAAGGAGAAAACCTTGCAGCAATTCGAGTAGTGAAGGAACTTGACATCTAGATACCAGTGGAGTTTCCAATGAATCATATGGATTCTTCAAACCAAGGAGTCACCAAAATGGATTCGCCAAATTAAAAATGAAAATGAGAATTATCCTTGTGTTCAATTATTGTTCACCATCAAAAATCGAAACTTAAACTTTGTCATATTCCCATGGAAAATAGTTTTGTTTCTTTAGTCCCCGACAACGACGCCAAAAATATATTGTTCCTGAGATTTATTCTAGGCTCATAGAATAATGTTAGGCATCTAAAGATTTAAGAGAATTGTTTTTGTAATGTTTTTCTACCTTCAGTTTTAAGATAAAACTTCAAATGAATTTTAATTATTAGTAAACACAGAAGCAATATCTCTTTCTTTGAGTCTTTTATAAATATTGATCATATGAAAACTAGAATTGATTAACAAAGACTGTCAAAATAAAGTAAGGTATCAAATAAAGATAAATATTACCTTATCCGCAATAGAAGAATTATGAAGAAGGAGTCCTTGATAGATGATTTAAAATGAGGAAACTTACATAGATACAGGTCTTGTTTTTGTTGGAAGATTGGTTGTTGTCATTGATGACAACCCTAGTCATGGGTTTTGGACCGCAAGATTGATGAAGGTATTTGGACATGAAGGAAAATGCACATGCAGATACAACACCCATGGATGGATAGTATACATCATGTTGTTTCTG